>JARQSV010000045.1:668945-680878 GCA_030142285.1 Calameuta idolon | reverse complement strand
TGCCCCCCCCCCCTCTCGCCCCAACCACCCCTCTGACGCTACCACTCACCCCCTCTCTCAGCCCGACCACCCCTCTGACACTACCACTGACCCCCTCTCTCACCCCGACCACCCCTCTGACGCTACCACTGCCCCCTCTCTAACCCCGACCACCCCTCTGACACTACCACTGCCCCCCCTCTTTCCCCGATCACCCCTCTGAGACTACCGCGACCCCTGTGTACCATGACGGATCACAAGGAGAAACGTTTTCACGCTGTGAAAATGCGTTCGTGTCGATTAACGTGGTTACCTTTTATGTATGGGAGGTGGTAGGACTGGTTGCGTCATATCGAAATTATATAGTGTCGTTAATATATCATCCCTCAGGACTTGAATGGCACGTTTGCATTATGGGTACGTTGGCTTTGCTTCTCATCCTGCATAAAATCATCGTTGACGAATGATTGATGATTACGATGCAGGCTGGGGTAACGTATTGTTCGTGTTGTACAGTTCATTTCCTTCGTTATGGTTATTGCGGAGACGTGTACGAATAATGACGTAATTACTTGGTGAGAGAATTTTTTTTTTTTTCATCAAATATCTTTGTACAATATTTTTAATCGTGTTAATCGTGGGAATGTAACGCGTGGTATTGGAATTTTTAAATTTATTATCCTTATCGCTTATCTTACCATTGGTACCGTTTATAAGTGAAATCTGACAGAGTCCGTAGTTAAGCCGTTGTTCTCCGTCACGGCAGAGATGATAAATTGGAATCAACGTGACCTTTCATTTTGGCGATAGTCCTAACGCCCACCCACAGGATGGCTTAACCCAAGTCACAATCGACAAACGGTTCAAATAATATTCCTATGAACGGGGATTAATCGACAAAGCATGGGTCTAATATTTTTATAAGAATACAATAACAATTGAAAGTGTCAGAGGAATTATATAATTTATATAACATAATATTTATTATATATATATATATATATTAAAAATATATATATTCCTAAACCAAGAAAATTTTTTAATTTATTAACTGCCAAATTATTTTTTATTCAGTGTACTTGATCAAGGTATCGTATGTACTGTGTACAGTCTAATATAAAATCTGTGAAGAAAAAAAAAAATTGGGCCTTACCCAGGATTATTCATTTTGGGTCTACACACTCAGAAAAAGTATTAATGATTGAATCATAGAAGGCGCGCTGATTGTATCTCGCCGACGGTCCAATCTACACAATTTATCAGCGGCGCGGACTCCCCCCGGCTTCTTTCAGATTGATGTTACTATAACAACACGTCAGTTATTCATTGTGCGCGAGGCAGTGCATTAATCATGCCCTCGCTCTGACATGAAATACAAATGATATTTTATAGCGCCATAAATCTTCGCGACTGTCACCGGTCCGTGGGTGTTTGGAACGAGTGGCGGAGGGCAACACGCCTCCTGGGGATGCTGCCCTTGTCCTGCATCCTGCTCTATCTTGGCACAAGACCTTCCATCTCTTGAACCCTTGTGTTATCAGTGTAGGACCCTTCCCTCGAAGACCTTTGCCGTCTCTCTCTCTCTCTCTCTCTCATAATCCATTGCTTCGAATTACTTGAGGTTGTTTCTCAGTTCAGCTATGAGGTTGCGGACTTGTTACCTGCGACAACTAATTTTACTTCCTACAGCCGTAACATAACACAGCATAACTCTTATTCATGCTGACAGGTAAAAGTCGTTGGCGTGTGAATAATCGAGTTAGATTGCCAAAGCCATGTCTGCAAGCTTGCGTCGACCGGAACATCGGGGAATTGACAAACCGTGACGTTGGATCTGTGTAAAAGAAACAGAAACGGGTTCGAATGAATAAAACTGGATGATCTTCTTCTGGGGAATTATACGCTCCGGATCATTAAACTTCATGCAGATACACTTGGCATTTTTCGATGCGACAGTCGTGCTGCTCGGAACGACGTGGGAGTGAAGGTATTTTTCGTACGGAATATTGGACAGGCATTATTACAATGACAATTTTCGTATCACGACATGCATTGTACCGGCAGACGCGATATTTGTTTTTATAAAGCCCATAGGAAGTCATGCAGCGCCATCTGTCGGACCAGCTGGGAACTCATGCTCGTACCGTCGGTAATACAGTGCAGCGATTTTAAAAAGTCGAATAAAAAAAATTTTTGTATCAATACAAACCGCTTGCCATAAATCAAGCCTGTTTCTCATTTGCGATTGCGATACTTGTAATGTCTTAGATACTTAATAAAAACAGTACAGTACATAATACAAAACTAGATCTATTACCCGAAGGCTTTTAACGTACAATGGTACCCAGAATGACAGTGTAATATATTCAAAGCAATCTCTACAACCATATATATATATATACTCGTTCGTACGTAGTCGTGTCTCAAATCAGTCAAAAAAAAATCTCATCAGCAACAAGCACGTATCAGAAGTTTCCGAAAGCAGCCCGAGGAGTTAAATGAAATTATTTTGAATTCATCTCGCTACGCCTGCATGTTTCGTGCATAGCGGCCTGCAGTTCTGGCGTGTGCATAGAGCACGCATTTTAGAGGAATGGTAAGTAGTATAATCTGCAAGTAGATCTGAGGCAGGCAAATAGGCAGTGAGTCAGGCAGTCGGACAGGCACCTGGCTCGGACGTCAAATGAGAGTAGCCTATGTAAGAGAGGGGTATGTATGCCTGCGGTCACGTCCGTCATGTCAACCGCGGTAATAAGTTTGAAATCCACATCAAGCGATTAATAATACTCGAGCAATTCACTAGAAAGGAGCTGTGTGCCAGCGAGAGAATTTGTTAAGCTGACCCCCGAGGCTTACAACGTGGAGAAGGGCCTTGTTCGCTGTCAGTAACGACTCCCGACCCGACAGCCCCTCTGGACCATTTATAAATAATCTTTCTATTCTTTCGAACTGATCGACAATGATTTCTTACGTCACTGATGATGGTCAATGATCAATTTATTCTCGTTATATCTTAATGACAATCGATTTTTATGCTGATCAGTAGAAGATATTCATATCATATATATATATATAAACTTGCCAAAGGGTGGTTAGGAGGACGTGCGGCATCCACAATGGCAAGCGAAAGTGTTTTTAAAAAAAAAAACTAAACCTTGGGACATGTGGCGATCTAGTTCTAACCTACTCTAACCTGTCGTGGCCATTTCTCAACCCATCACAATTCCGTCTGTCACGCATCAGAATTTTTTTTCGAAAATTCGGTGTGTGTGCCGCTTTATGGTGCTGACGGTATACCTTCAGTATGTAAATTTTATCAGGACTGTCCTGCTAAGAACCAAGTGTCCTCGTAACTGCCAATTCTTTACAATACAACGAACAAAAAGTCCTGAGAACTACCCTTTTTAAAAAAATATATGTATATGTAGTCAAAGTATATATCTTGTCTGAATGGAGTCTTTGTTAAAGTGTCAGGTATACAGTTTCCGTTTGTATCGGCAAAGAAGCGTCGGGACGCCTCTGCAACGTGGAGACGTCGAAACTGTGTGGTAATGCCTAAACGATTCACTGCCACAAATCCGTGTATGTATACCCGTGTGATTTATGACGGATGTAAATAGCTAAATGAAAGGTTTATCCAAGAAAAAACACACGGGCTTCCAGCGGTGTAAAAGATTTACGATAATGGCGTAGATACGAGCCTGAGATTTATTGGCGCACGATCGAACCAAAGGAAGGCTCGTTAGTTAGCTTTGAGTTAGGTAGTCGATATGGATGTCAGACGCAATTCGTTTCGTTGCCTAATTATAAAAGCGCCCGCGGCTACGCAGCGGCGCTGTTTCAACTTTTCATGTGGACCCGGACCCCCGCGCAGATTTTATAAATTATTCAACTTAGACGAGCGGACGACGCAGTCGGCCGTGTAAAAAAATTGAACTTGCCGCTCTCGCTCCTGGTTTTTCCTTCAGTCGCGTTATTATTCCTAATACGTCATATTAATTAAAGACATCAGAGGCGGAGCTCGTCGACGGAATAAAAAATTCTTAACCCTCCATTGTTAATTTTTCATAATATTCCTGTATCTCCACATTTATCCATTCTCCTTTGCAAAAGTATCCAATTTTGAAAATTTTATATAATTTCGAAAAAAAAAAAAAAATTTTTTTAAATTTATACACCGTAAGTCACTAAAGGGATCGTCAACAGGTCATAAAACTGTTGAACAAATCGTTAATTTGGGCTTACAGGTTTGCCGCCTTCCTGATAAGCAGGGGGACGAATGGGGTCTAAATAAATATTCATGAGCTTCAAATAAATATGGGCTTTCACGTGACAAAGCTTGCCCCTGGATTTAACACGGCACCGAGTGGCCCGAGTACGAACGGAGATTAGACGCGCGAGAGATAGTCATCGTAATTTATATTAGCTCCGGCCCTGTTCAGGACTTCCAATCTAAACGAATGAATGGCAGAGCGAGCGAACGAACGCACCAAGATAAGAGGCGAACGGCTAATAGATGACGGAAACATTAGCGGCGCTACACGAGACCCCCTGCATGCTGGGACCAAGTGGCCCCATCATTCACCCGGGTCGATACATTCGAACTTGATGGTACAGAGAGAGACAGAGACAAGGAAATTACGAATCGAGTCATTATCAGTCAATCGAAAAGATGGGTCTGATCGTACCTGGACCAGGTCTCTTGAGAGCAGCAGAAAATACATTCGCTCAATTTCAGAAGCCCAAGTTCACTTTACGCGTTAACGAGCCTGCAGTGAATCGGTCACAAAAATTCCTATTAATTAAGTACGGCGACGCGGCTGCTATGAAAATCATGCAAAAGGGATTTCGATGATTAACTACCGCGGAGATCTTGGACGCTTCGCTGGGTCAAATGGCTGATAATAATTTAGCCCAGCGCGCGTCCGTAACAAAACCGACAGAAGTCATAAAAGCTGTGAAATTATTCACGGCGTCCGTATGATAATCGGACGATTTGACTCATCGCCGCTTAGCTTTATTAATGGCGTGGATGTCCCGGGTGATTTATATTACGCGGCGAACCAGTGTAACCGGTAGAGGACGTACGAGTGCCTACCTCATCGTACAGCCATTATATTTAATATGAGCTACGCCAATGCATCATGGCCGTACGTGGCTCGTGGCCCATGGATGATATGTGAGATGCTTAGATAATATGAGGAATAATGAAAATAATTACGGGACTTTTTTTTTGGGGGGGGGTCGCTGATTGTATTTTAGTTGTAAGGTACGCGGTGGGTATGACAAAGATGGGTGCATCAAGATGTTAAGGAGTGATAGAGAAGTACAGGGACCATACTCGGCGTAAAGCATAAGCGTAATGACATAAATGTTTAAGTGGAATTCCCGCTGGGTGAGCGCATCCACAGCGTCAGCACCGAATGCATTATGAATGTAAACTCGCCATTAGTCATGTTAATAAAGCAATTATTTTCATTGATAGTCCGTAATAACATAAATTAACCCCGTGTACGAGATAATTGGATCCTTATAAATATTTAAAAAAAATTCGAGAGGAAGAGGCATTAATATTAACGCTATGTTAATTTCTATGTTAATCGTGACCCGAACGGCTCGTTTCTTGATAATGGACCAGCACCTCACTTTTCGGACCCTTGTGAATTCGTTCCTTTGACTGTGTTGGATTGCAGTTTTTTTTTTCTTTTTTTTTATAGAATCATATGGTCTCTTTGTATTTTTAAGAGGGGATTAGAGTGGAGCAAAAAGTTTTTGTAATCTGGGGTACGGTTTTTAGTAGGCTAAGAATATAATGGTGTTGTGTTGTTGAGGCTGTGTTCTAGTGTCGAGGCGAAAATAAAGATGCCAATAGATCCATTAACACCTTTTGCTTTCTTTGTGGTAATGAGCGATCCTCGTGTCTGACCTATGCCCGAAGCGATCGATAACTTTGTAATTATCAGTTCATTCGTCTCTCAGTGCGGCAACATAAATCATCTTTATTATTGTTATAGGGGTCTGGATGGGTTGAGGACAACGCTGTGATTGCTTTCGTTAGGTATGTCTGTTAATGAAAAATGTTGGAGATCGTATAAAAAATTTGGTACTGAAACGATAAGAATTTTCGGAAATATGTATTATTATCAAATGGTACTTTTTGTATTTTTATATTCTGAATACAGAAAAAAATATTATACAATTGTTTTTCATCGATAACCTAATAAACTGACATTATAATCGCGTCAAGTAATTAACTTTTATTGAAAAGTGACTTTTCTTTTTTGAGAAAATGATTTATCTTACTCGGTCGGTAATAAGTAGAAATATATACCAATGCACAGGATAAATGCGGGTATATGTAGTTACACTATCGATTGTAGATAAAGCATAGATAAAGCAGATAAAGCTGTCTAGAATAGATTGAGAAACAGTTTATCCCGGGTTAACAAAGTAATAGCTAGTTCAACTCACAGATGGCAGCATTTTCGATAATACTTTAGTAGCTACGTTACCACCGGAGTCAAATGATACTTAAGATACATTAAATGTATACCTATAGTTTAGTAATGTATACATTAGCACATATATTTCACCTCTCAGATCCATTCCATTGAAAAATTATCCAGTATTTAAGGCTCTTGTGACATCTAACACAAATAAATTTATTTTTGTCAACCAGTATTCATGATATCATACGTTGGTAAGCATAAATTTGATAACTTTGCTTACCTGCAGTTGGTAAAGAAGAACAACAATGTAAATCAATGTCGATAAACATATCTAGCTGTTGGTAGATATACGTATCGTGTTTATAGCAGATAGCAGATGGTGATTGTATAATATATATTTTTCCAAATTATCATAATTTTCACGCATAATCAGTAATTTGATTGACAGCCAGACGAAGTACAGAGTGCGTTTCATTAAGTTCATAACCCTCCGTTCTATGGATAAACTATAATTATCGGAAGATGCTACATGTTATTAATAGTCTTGTACTTTGTGGTCGAAGACTTAATTGAACCATGTTTGATAAGAAAAATCATACATCTTTCTTATCTGTTGCTTTGCTCTCTACGTATTACCAACTTCAGTCTCTAATGCGAATCGCCAGTAAGTGCTGAATGGGCGATGTGAATTTTATTATTTCGCGAATTGGCAGTAGCTATGTAGCAAGGGTTCGTGCGTTCAGCCACGCTCACATTTCCTTATCAATCCATTTTCTCGAATACATTTCATTCTGTCAAATGTGTTTACTCGGGACGAATTTGATTAGTGAATAACATCGTATTGTAGCAAGATCGATGTAAAGAAATCACTGTTATAGTTTAGTGTATAAAAATATATCGATAAAGATAATTATATATTATACAGTTGGTACATTAAAAAAAATATAGTAAATTATCAGCAGCAACTATTTACTCACTTTTCGTCATTTTTCTCGTTAAATTTGCAAGTCTATTTTTTTAATGTCATCATTCCATCCTTTTTACGACTGGTCATTTAAACTAAATTGAATCATTAAATATGAATTTCGCTATCGCATCTGTACCGAATGTTTAATTCATGAAGTCAAACTTATTTATATCTGGGTATCTTGAAGTAATCAGTCAAAGACAAAGACAAAATTTTTTTACCATCGCTTACCGCCTGTCCACGTGACGAGACTGTGCTTCGCGTCAAGCTACAATATAAAAATAATTGGAATATATTCGCACAGTGATAAAATTCCGAGCAAAAGTTACTAACACTAATCGATATCAATACCGATTACAAGTGGAGTCTTAATATTTCAAGATATAAATTTATCTTTCGGACCTTGGACCATTGTTCATACAATATACGCCTATAGAAATTTATATCTGTTCGAACAAGAGCAATAACTTTAATCTGATAAGCACATTATTATTTTCATTATCGTTATATTTTTTTTTCATATAATTCTTCATAACCACTTAACCGCGAATCACGTCTCCCAGACGTTCAGCTTTCTGCGATCCTCAAGTGTTTTACACCTTCGGGACACATGGGTGGTCCACTCTGATTTTTCGTTCAAAAATCTGTAGTCGCGGGACAGTTGGGACCCGCGCGATTTTTCGATTAAATGCTACGTTCGGTGATTAATGACAGTGCGAAGCAGCCTATTTAAGATATCAGTCGTTAGTGAAACATCGGCAGCAGTATGAAATCGGATGAAAAAGTTGCTCCTAATATAAAACGGGATTCCGGAGAATCCGAAAAGACCATGAAAAATAAAAAAGGGAAAAGCACCTTTTACGATCCCATGGCTGTCACCTGGGTCGAGAAATACAGTGATCAAATGGAAAAGATTTGGACACGTGTGCCGAACTTTGTTGGATCAGCTATAGCGACGTGTGCCGTATTTTTATTGGGTGCCACCATGCGCGGTATGGATTTATTTATTTTTCTTTCTTCTATCAACAATAACAATACACATGACTTAATAGAATCATCAATTAAATCCTAAACTATTTAATTACAGTTAGCAAGATCGTTGTCATTGTATATAATATACATTTTTCATTTTTCGAGATTACTTTATTCATTTAAATAAATAATAGTTTGAGATTCACGAAGAGCGGGAAATTTGAAATTTTTTCTCAACGTTCACGACACTGCCATCACTTTTTTTTTTCTCGATCTCTATTGACGGCTTAAAACGGTATCGCTCAGTCGCACCATTTTTCTAGATGATGCGTGCAATTTTTGCGAAAAAGAATACGTATTAGTTTCCTACGTGTTCGGATTTTTAAGTATATTCAGGTTTGGGATATCCGCAGAATGTTATGATTATTTTATGGAAGACATTCGGCTGCCAAATAGCTTTGCGAATGGTCGTTATCGTTAGCTTAGAATGAAGGTATTGGAAATAAAGAATAAATATCGATATATATATATATATATATATATATATATATTTATATAGTATATGAAACACTTTGATGGAGACCTTTGTCAAGTTTACCCACCCTAGAATACTCAGTAATACGAAGTGAACGTTGAAACTCGACAAAGTCAAGAAAAGCAATACGTAAACAAGTTGACTTGTTAAGTAATATTTTGCAAAACAAATTCGCATATACCGAGCAGTGTCATTGTAAATTTGGTGATCGATTTCAAGCAGTGACGTAAGATTTAAAAAAATTCGATGAATCGTTATCTGAAGTAAACAACAGAAATCGTCACTATCTATAGATTTAATATAATTAATCATCGAAATTTTATAATTAAGATTAAGAATTAAATTTTTTTTTATATTATACTAATAAATCATATATCACAGTTTATCACTAATTTCGATGTATTACAAATATTTATGTTAAACAGGCGAATGGCTTCTCGTCGTCGTACATTTTGCCAAACATCTTGGATACGGTGGCGTAAATGAAACTGTGTCGACCAACAGTTCCACCAGTATTAACTGGGCTGAACTTTCCCTCAAAAGTTTTCATCTTCAAAATCTCTCATGGTTCTACGTAGCATCGTCTACCATTGGGTTTTCCATTTATTTCGGAATCGGAGGTTTTCTTCACGTAAGTAACAAAAAAAAAAAAAATAGAGTATAGCGTAGCATTGAATTTTTACGATAAAATTACGTGAGTCAGGGGTTAAAATAAAATCGTTGCCATTGCTTTTATCAAATAAATCGATTTCGAGGGATAAATTGTATGTTTTCTATCGCTTATTGTTTCGCACCATTAAACGACTCATGGTGCGCACAAACGCTAACGCTATGAATTACGCTCTATTTGTTTTCGGCAATGTGGAAACTCTGACAAAAAGTAATAGCATTGTTAGCGATGTCCGGTGTCGCAATCGACTGCGTGCTCGCGACTAGCGACACGCTTTTGTGGATATCGATACACGCGGTGCAGTGCTTCTGGAACAACTAGTTTTGAATTGAGTATTTTTTTTTTTTTTTTTTGAAAGAGAGAGTATACCGTAATGGTGGAGAATATTTTGAGCCGGTATTGAATTTTTGAAACGATGCAGATTGAACAGCCAACACGTATGTTTCTTTTCAGTGGTATTTCTACGTTCATCAGCGCGATAACGCGGACGAGTGGAAATGCCAGCCGAAAAAGTGGCTATCGCCTGAATTGGAAAGACACGAAATTATCGTGGGAACGTTCAGTCTATTGTTGGCAAATTTATTTACAGCTAGTTTGGCATGCTATATATCGAACGGTGGTCCTTCCAGCGTGTACTACAAATTCGACGAATATTCCTGGGCATATTTTTTGCTGCAGTGGCCCCTACTGTTCATCTATCTGGTGAGTCTTGAAGTTAAGAAGAAATTTTTTTTTTTCAAAAAATTTCTCATACTTCTCGCATTTCTTTATATAGCTTATCACGAGGATTCTTATCGTAGGGTACGATAAAGAAAATATTTAGCTTAGGGATTGATAAGGTACGGAAGTTTCCACTCTGTAACTACGTGCCAGCCTTTTAGCTGTTTGTCAATTCTACGTGCTAGGCTCTCAGCTGTTTCCCAGTTGATTTCCAATCGATTTTACCAACTGCGTCCTGATTCGAGATTGCAAGCCAATTCCTCAGAATCGTTTGTTGCTCTTAAGAGTAGAGTTAAATAAAAATATCAAGCGTTACGGTTATCTGTTGAAATACTTTTGGCATGCAAGTAGACGTCATCTCCCTTGAGATTCTTCTGGCTAAATGGCTGCGAGTCACTTTCGATCTCGCGAGATATACGAGAGGACGTTTGAAGGATGATGGAAAAAAAAAAGGAGGATTGTATTCGTTTACTCGAGAGTAAAAAAATGGATGCTGATCTTCTTATCCGTCTAAACGTATCAATCTCTATGTCCATCGAATCTTCTGCTCCGCTGAAAAATCTATGTTTGTTTAGTGGGATTGTCTCGGAGTAACAAAAACGGAGAATAAAAGCTCGTAGGTGATTCACGTGGCAGTATAATTCGCTAGTGAGAAAAAAAATTTGGCAAAGTAAAAAAAACAATTCAATCCACTTGGTTTTACAGCCAGTTACGTATAGTGCAGTTGAATGAACTTAATCCAACGAGATTTATTATAACTTTTATCGTGGGGTCTGATAAGACGATGCGGTTTTTTTTTGTTAAATACAAATTTTTTCACGATTGATAAAAATTATTTTTTAACGTAGAAATTTTTTTTTTAATTTTTATGTCAGTGGAGTAAAAGGTTGTCTTATTCCCATATCAACGTCTTTGTGCTTATATATACCCAGAATGTAAAAATACAGTATTACATCCTGCGGAAAGATTTTCTTTCGCTTTTTAACAAAATTCATCCGGAATCGAATCGATTTTCACTCTGGGTATTTGTGATCCTTTGAAAATTCTTCGCTATTCCTCCCTTTCCACTCGAACCGATAGTGTCCTTCCTTTCAGCGAATCCTTTAAAGAAGCAGCTCCTCCAGGTGCCGAATGGTGACGCTATTCCCATCTGAAACGCTCAGGCAACTTCATGTACTTCGGTCGCGTCTCTGTTGAGATTTCGCGAGTTACGTGATCCGCGTGTTGAGTTCAGCGAACAAATAATAGGGGGATGAAGAGATGGAGTGGGGAGAGGCGGGATCTCTTGAAATAGCAAGAATCCAACATTCTGTAATTGAAGTAGCGATGCGCCCGTGAAATGATGGTTCTTTGATACTGGACCTGGGATGCTGGAAATTTATTCGTGCTGCTGGGATTTAATTATTATGGGAAACATGAGATTTAATCGTTACAACGCGAAATGCTGTTACGTTGCCAATATTTGTATTACGTTTTTTTTTTTCTAACCATTTCGTTTGATTGGTATCACTGGATATTACGCAACTGTATAAAAATTGGCAACGATAAAAATTTCCATCGAATGGATTCTAATTCCCGAAAGTAATATTCCAATTATTTGAAACAGTGGCGGTGATGGGATGGGGATTGCTTCGATCGAAT
>JARQSV010000045.1:636256-668845 GCA_030142285.1 Calameuta idolon | reverse complement strand
TAAAGTTCACGTATACTCAAATTAATTATAGGTTTTAATATGATTTTATAGCGGGCAAAACTAATCTGAAATTTAATTCAATTATTCATGGCTGCTACGTTCATTAACAACTTAATCGTGAAGCCTTCGCAAACGAATAAAGTCTATTTGTCATAAGAGGAGTAACGCAAAAAAAGCACGCAAAAAAAATATTATCGTTTTTCGATTTAACGTAAAACCTCGTGTAGATTAAAAAAAAATGGTTAATTTTCAAAATAAAAATTTTATCATCCACTATATCCCACCGTGATCTCCTTTTACGTAATTGGATGCACGTAGTGCATATGCAACGAGCAAGTACACAGACAAGTACTTACGTCGTACCGGAGAGTCACTGGGAATTTCAAAGTAGCAAAATTACTACGGTAGATTCAAGAAAGCGAAATGGTCTTCCTCGAGTCTCAGACCTTGTAGTTCCCGATCTTCAGTTCCATATTTATTCAAGCACCATATATGTTTATTAAATGACACGTGCGAGCCATGTAATTCAATCGTCTAACTTCGTCGTCAGATTCTCCACTGGCTTATGGACTAAAATTTTCGCGAGTGTCGTGTGACATCCTACGCCACTGGTTTAGACTCAGAATCCCATGTTACTTTACGTAATTAAAATTAAAAAAAAAAAATAAATTAGGCACCCAATAACGAGCAATGTACCAGCCCTGGACATTCTTATGGGCGAACAATGTGTACGAGAGAGACAAGAATATGATTTCTTATAAAGTAGACATCTTTATGGGGCGAACAATGTGTACGAGAGAGACAAGAATATGATTTCTTATGGTGTGTCCACAACTGAAGTCCTGCTACCTTACTAGTGTATTTCAGGATATTTTTATTTTTCACAGAATGATTTGTGCCTTGGTTCAGTATCGCCGTACTCTGAAAACAATGCAATACTTTCCAGCGACAGGAAGTGACGTCGATGAATTTGGCGGATTTCCATGTGTCGGATTGAAAAGATTTTTCTTGCCATGTAACGAGAACGAGTGGGAATAAATTCGAACAAAGTATTTTTTATTCTGTTTCAGGATTACACTACGTATTGGCTTCATCGTCTCTATCATACACCTTGGCTCTATAAAAGGTTTCATAAATTGCATCATACATATAAGCACCCTACCGCCTTCTCCGTTACCGCCATTCATCCCGTTGAGATTTTACATATACAGATAACATTGTGTTCACCCTTATTCTTATTTCCCATTCATTGGGGTGAGTAAATATTATTTTCTTATCTTATACATTTTTTATGATTCTACTTATTTATCTGACGATTAATTGGAGATTAAAAATTTGGAAAATTAAGCAATGCCTGTTTCTATCTAGAAATAGAAATTTCTACGTTATTGGTATTCACTGGAATTATTTTAGCATTATTTGGATAATATATTTATTTTAAATATAAGGTTTACATAACCGATATATGATCTTAAAATCATAATCAGTATTATGGTTATCAAACACAGTCTTATCATACATGATATTATCAGGGCTGATTAACGTGGATATATTATTCTTCGTAAATCGTCGCAACCAGTAGAAATTAACGTTAGATTATAATTTACGAAATTGAATTTCAATTTTCAGTTCTATAATATTTAATACGTTTCGCTATAGTATCAGAATGACGCATAATAATTGCTGCTATTATTGAAAGGACTAAAAAATATAAATGCATCGATAATGTCTAAGTCTAACTTTTCGTTTCAGTACCGTATTGTGGAATTGCCATGTACAGTTATTATCACGGAATTATTGATCATTCTGGAATTGATTTCAAAGCTTACTGGTGGCAACCATGGCAACCGGATGCAATTTTCCATGACAATCATCACCAGTATTTCCATGTGAATTTCGGATTTAATTGCTCCCTCTGGGACAAGGTAATCGGATATTTTTTTCAGCTATTTTTTTACATAAAAATTACATCACGTAGATTTAAATGGGCTTTGCCAAAAATTAATATTAATGTTTAAATCAGCTGGGCAGACTAGGGATTTTGATTAAAAATATATCCAAAAATCTCCTGATAAGATTAACGAATCAATTTCTCGACTGTGATAAGCATCGAAATTTAAAACTAATTACACTAGAAACATTTGATTCTTATCGATTGACTATATTGACATTATTTACCAGATACACGGTACAATGAGACAGAAGGATTGCATCTATACGGAGGACATTTTTTATGGAAAAGGAAAGAAAATAGCGGAAGCCACCGAGGATGAGATCAAGGCTGATATCGAGGAACGAGAATCGGAAAATCCATTGGCTCATCGGGAAACCGAACTCGTATACAGTTTATCGAAAAACGATTCGAACCTGAAGAAATTCAAATAATCAGATTAACTTTAAGATTCTCCAACAAGCGTTATAATGCAAGAAGAACAGGTAGTACGATTTTAATACAGCAGCGCCGACTCAAATGATTTGGATACACTGCTTATGAAGAAAAGTAAAAAAAAAAAATCAACGATTTTCAATATCAATCGATTATTCATAGAGAAGCGTTTTTTTTTTAATTCTAGTTACTTCAAATGAATTCTTTACTTCTTTTTTTTAAAGCAAAGATTGATCGCCATTTATCAAAGTGATAATGCAACAGGACATCTGCGACACGTGTGCTGCAATCGCGTTAAATATGTCTCTGATTAGTTATCTCATATTTTTCTACAAGTCACTGCGACGTTCCTATAAGAGCCTGGTGCTTTCGCATTCTATATATAAATATGACAATTGTGATAATAGCTTCTAATAATTGTCGAAAATTGCATCAGTGTGTCGTCAATAAATAAATAAAAAAAATGACGTAGTCATACAAAATTGGCATATCAGATTACAAATATCTTATAAATTTACATCTTGTAAATTCTGATAAGTTAATACTTATTTGTTGAGCAGGTGTGCCATCGTTAAAGAAATTAATATCTACGTGGCTGATTATTTAACTGATTAGAAATCTATGAATGAGTATCTCACGATCAGATACCGATATCAGAAATTATCGATAACCATTTTTTAAATCAAGACTATATCCAATAAAATACTCAAAGCTTGTCACGAAAAAGGAAAATTTCTTCTTCTCGTCGAGGTCAAAGGTCAAGCTTGCAATCTTTCGTTTCCTAGGTCTCCGATAAACTAACAAAAGCCGGCCGTGAGGATAGCACGGGGTTGGATGAAAGGGTGGCTGCTGCCACGGGGGTTGCTCGGGTGAACGTGGGGTTACGGCGTTACTATCCTGATAATGGAGTGGTGGTCAATGGGGCGATAGATCGCGCCACGGAGACGGTCCTGTAGCACATGAGAGCCAAGCCAGATCCCAAGGGAACACCCGGACCCAGTTACCATTTCCCAGTTACCAGTTCCCCATTCTCTGTGTCGAAAAGCCAGTTCCGAATCCAAGTCGGACCAGAAGACCTTCAATCGGTTGTCAGAGTTAAGGATAGAAAAAAGAATTCGGCATCTCTTCCAAGGAAACTATACATATATATATATATATGTTCTAAAAAAAAAAAATATATATATTCCAAGCACAAGACCAAAAAAGGAAATTAAAATTGAATAACGACATTTAAATTTGTTCTTACTAATTTTACAAGCGCATTAAATTTTTATTAGACACTTTACATCAGTTCAATTTTCTTCCCTTAATTTTACGTCAGTTCAATTTTCCTCCCTTAATTAAACCCCTTTGCCTTTTGGCAAACTGACTGCTTCCATGTCGCCGCAACACCTTGATTAAACGCAAGCCCCGAATCCAAATAAAACAGCAATACACAAGTCTCACATGTTAACGACATCGATTAATCTTCCGGCGCAGCGTTAGTTTACTGTTGGATCTTGATCGATGCGCACTGCCAGAGAAAAGTGAGAGTAACCCAGCCAATCCATAATTATACCATTAAACAAGTATGCTCTCGGTGAACAATCAAAAGTCAAAAATACGGCGTCGTCAGAATTAAACGAGAGAAATAAGGCAGGATGGCGCAGCTTCCGTTATTACAGCCACGGGATGCTGCGATTGTATAAATTAAATTAAATTTCGGAACGCTGAAAGGACTTTCGGCAAGTCCCAACTATCACGTGCAACGATCCTACAGTTTCTTGGGTGCAATTTCACAGAACAGATTTTACTTATATTTTTACTTTGAGCAAAATACTTTGTCACTTGCATCTATAATGTTATATAATCCATCCTCGTATACATATACATATATACATGTATACATACTCGGCATATATATATATATATATATACATATACTCATATGTATAAATTCATATATGATAACGCTAATTACTCTTAATGCAGCACCAATTTGAACGTCCAAAACAATGAGTATTTCCTCCTGTAACCAAGGGGTGTATCTTCTTCTACCCTCAATTTCCTCCCCTCCCACCACCCCAATGACTATCTCAGTAGGGAGATGAGGGTGGCCTAATTACCTGGCACTCCCTGGGACGCCTTCTTGTCCGCATGTAAACACCTTCATTACCACGAAACTGCTCCATAAAATATCTCGGTCGGATAGCTGGTGGGTATAGGTAATAGGCCAGTTTGCAATGCTGCACACCTTGTAAGGTTTCGACTTGGCATGTAAAGCTGAAAACGTAATTCGGTCCGGAACGGAGCAGAGGTGTAAAGTCATGACTGCGTCCAGCACGTAGGAAGATACGTGCAGAGGCAGTTGGTAGGAGAAAGAATGTTACCTGTAAAATAATTAGATTTTATAACGAAAATTAAAAAAATGAGATTCTTTTAGTTTTCAACGAGGAACATGTTTTTTTTTACCTTGAACGTATTTTGATTTTGGATATCTGTACAGAAAATGTTTGTAGTTTTGATAAAATATTTTCGAGAGTATGGAAAGCACTTATGACTATTTTCATGCGGAATAGGTAATAGGCCAGTCGACGATAGTCTGCCATTTCGAAGGTATGCACTTGGCATGTAGCATGGATGCTGGAGTGAGTTTAACGAGCCACGGGAACCAGAATTCTGGCTTCTGGGAAGTATCTTGGCTCTCCCGCCAGATACTATCCAGCTTTTCCGTATCAGCGAGTAAACGAGCTTGAATCGCCGCGCAGTATTTTATGTCGGAATAAAAATTTCTCCTTAGCGTTGGCCAAATCCATGGAGAATTTTCTAACGTGAAGTGCATACATCATGGTTCGCTATTGAATCATCTCCCATGCATGTATATCGCTAACAAGAAAAATGTATAATCATGCCTGAATGAGGAAGCGCGATAAATATTGTAAAAAAAAAATAAAAAATTATTAAAAATTATAAATTCAAGGAAAACCAATGAATTTTGAGTTGCCTGTTTACACGCGTCAAATAATTCAATTCCTGGTGGCTACATCACGCTAATTATGAGTCACTTCATAGTTGAGCAATATTCCCGACGGCAATTAGCCGCTGTTGACAAACGCAATTTGCGAGATGTAACTTTGTGGGGATGCAGGCAGACAGAAGCAAGTGCCTTGCAACTTGCATCGTTCCCGTGCATCATAGCGGATGCACTATCGACAACGGTACGGTGGCTGTCGCCATGGAAGTACCCAGTCCTTCCCAGACCCCCAGGCCAACATAGACAGGGATTACTTGACAAAAATAAAATAGTAAAAAAAGCGTACAATATACCCACTCGAAGAGTCTCAAAATTAATCCTTTACAAAGTAACTTTCAAAACTTGACAAAGTAAATACGTCAAGGGTACACAGAACCTCGTCAAATTACCATCTCTTCTCTGTTAATACAGTACAGAACCTAACGAAATATATAAATGATCCAAAGAAAATTTTAGTCTTGACTCTACGGTACTGAATATACTATATGCAGTGTGGTATAGTATAATGAATTTGGCAAGCGTACCTATATGCAGTTCTGCCTGTTAGGGATTCTAGCATACTTAAAGGTAACTATAGAGATATAGGACGCACTCTTGTCATGATCAGCAACGGCAGCAGCAACGTCGCCATCGGCAAGAGAGATTACTCGTATCCTCGAAATTCGTGCATGCAATGTAGTGGTTAAGTTGAGTGGGTGACGTAACGAGGTTACCAAGGAATGCAAGGACAGGCTTTCAACGTGGTACAGAGCCTATGGCAGCTCCAGCTTCCCAACCCTATTTCCACCAATGCTTCCTCCTGTTTTAGCTACTGTCTCCGTCGCCGCTCTTACTCGACGCCGACGCCGACGCCGTGGCTGCTGTGCCTTTGTGGTGCGATGACCCGACCTACGACACTATCCACCTTTGCCTCGTGACGGTTTTATGTACTTGGATATATATATATAGAGATCGCGTGCAGAACTTCGTATAGGGAAAATTAGGGAGGCCATTTATTTTGATGATATGATAATTTTTGGTAAAATTGGGATTATTAATTTTGAATTTTTTAAATTTTTTTATGGGGCAGGGGACAGCTTTTTTTTTGTAACGAGCTGGATACTCGTGACTCGTATTATTTACTATGTCTATCGAACGAGTTGAGAGGATTTTGGAAAACAATGTGTATCAAGGTTTACAGTGTAATGACATATCTGAGTAATTAGCGTTGTGTTAGGGAGAACGTGTACATTCAAAATGCTAACATCGAATTAATCTGTTTACTCTGGATAGGGTGTTTCGTATTTTCAATTTTTTTTTTAATACTGATAACGCTATTTATTATGACGTAGGAATATTTATGGATTGATATGATTTTGTTTGTGTTTGAAATTCTGATTATTTATTTATCAGCTCATATGTTTATTTTGATATTATCGATAGTATTGATTTCTGATTAACGAAGCTCGGAAGCCGGATTATAACGACAGTACTCATTTTTGCTCGCGTATAGATGAGTTGAAAAAAAAATGTTCTAATTATTATAAATATTTAACGGCTTTAGAAAAAATGACAACATATTAATGTTGTACAAAAAACGAATTCATTTAGTCATGAATATATTTTAGAATTTCAAAAATCGCATAAAACATTCGTAAATCTTTGTATTCACTTTGCAATTAAACAGCTGATATTAGATGCAACAATTTTTTTATTTAATTTTTAACTAATAATTTTCAATCGAAGCGTTCACACCGTCAGAGATTTTTCTATTGTGTGAACTTAAAAAAAAAAAATAGCGGTTGAAACAAAGAAAAATAGAAATTCGCAGCTTCGAGGCTTATAATTGAATGGGAGGAGGAATAATTGGATGAGAATCGCAGTCAGGGTGCACAGTAACCCATCTATCCAAACTGCCATTCAGTGCATTATAAACAAAGGGGCAATCAAGAGTTCGAATGGCATGAAAGAGTCAGCCATTCGGATTTTCAGGTATGAATCGATATAACAAAACAGAGGCACAATATAGGATACGATGAAAAAAAAAAATAAATAATAAAAAGAATCAACGACCATTCGCTATCCTATAAAATAAATATTTTTCTCTCAATAGCAAAGCTTCTGTATACTTACGTTAAAAATTTTATTGATCCGTCAAAGATATTTACTGAGGATACTGTATACTCTCTTATGCAATATTCAATCTCCGTTACTTTATTTCTGATGAGCGTCTCTCGAGTTGCCAGTACAGTTATATGTTACCATTGACGTAACGCTGTACTCATCAGTATTCATTCTGGATGCTGCAAATGCGCTTTGAGCTCCTTTCATCCCGGTGTCTCTTTACCAGTCAAATATCGTTTTGCCGATAAATCTAAGATCATTAATTCTCGCAGCAAACGTTTTTCTCAATGTAATCTGGTCCCAACCAGACGAGAGAAGTTTCCTCAGCATCCGCAAGTAAACGTATGTTTCTTAGGGACACCTGATCCATCTCTACTTTGGTCCACCTCGTTTCTCTTTTTCTTAGTTTCTTTTAAGACAAAGAGTGATGGATACGTTGCTCCAAACTTATCCAAGTGCCTCATCTATAAATTTCACAGTTCACTAACTTCCCACCAAACACGTCCCTCTTGTATCGGTCTCTGATCAGCATTTTATTAGTGAATAATTTATACGACGCTTCAAATTGACAACAGCCAAATATATATAAATACATATACACGGACCTACAGAAGGTACGGGAACGGCGAATTAAAATCTCGTCGTACAAATCGACAACGAAATTCGCCACGAGATAATAATAGACGCGCTTATTCTAGATGGCAGGAATATTGTGAAAATAGAACACGTTTGGACGGCTCTGTAGGTTGGTTTGCTGATTTAGTTGGTTCAGGAAAGCTCATTTATTTCCTGCGGGAATGAGTCGCGTGCTTTACCATGCCGGCCAATGCGGAGAATCGTGTATGGTAGAATGCAGTAGCGTACGAGTAATATTTAGCACCACGTGCCACGAGTCTCTGCGTATACGTGTTTTAATTAAATTCTAATCAAATATAATTTTATATTAAACAAAAGATCAAAGGACATCCCACGTAATTTTCAGGGATATATAAAGTACGTTAATTTTCTTTTGTATTCGTTTCAAGAAGTAATAACACTATATACGTAACGCATGTGCATCGGGGTTGCGCATACTAATATTTTAAAAAATTTTTATACAATACACTTTTATACAGTACTTTTTTTGACAATTGAATTTCGATCCCAACAAGATAAATTTATACGTTCCTGATGATTTGTGTTATGGCGTGAAATAACTTGGGTCGCACGATCGTCCTTTCATCGCTTAACCAGTTGCGTGGCTCATAATTCATAACTACTGTTTTACAAGCCGGCAGTTCGCTCGCCTGGTGAAACTGCATTGCCGGATGCGTAATACGTTTCCATCCGACAGACATATTCCGTTTGGGTAGCAGAGCAATATATATATATAGATACTCGAAGTGAGAATCGGATTTGGGAAAGATGTATATCCCGGCATTTTATTTCGAGTTCGGATCACATTGCGGCTTCAAGAAAAACCGTATACGCTACTGGGATTTGTTAAGGACATAAACAACTGTGGTTGCATCGGTCGACCGCTCATCCCTTCAACAGTTACGTACTGCGTGGTTCATAATGGTATCTTTTTTTTTTTAGATTAACAAGCACGACCTCGGTCGTGTTATAAAATTCTATAATATATTTGTCGCATCCAAATAAATTTTCTAACGTACATTAATTAGAAATTACTTAATTAGTTGATTCGGTTAAATATATTTTTGGAGTATTTTTTTCTTTCAAAGAATTAATCACGACGAGAAAATTTCTTAGAGAGGTTTTTTCTACCGAACAATTTATTTATGATACAACAAACGAGTCTGAGGAATTGGGTGAATTTTCTAAAGGAAGTAATTACGTCAGAAGTAACTGGGACTACTAAGATTACCTAATGCATTATATATATATGTATATATGTATATATATACATATATATCTACATTCGGCAGATCTAGGATGTTGCCTTAACGTACCGTAATGTGATAAGAACTGTAAACTAAAAGCAAACGAAAAGGCTTGGAACTGGTACAAGTGCACGTTATGAATAATGCAAAGTAGCAGAGAGAACTTGGCTGCGTTGAAATCGGAAAGTGGCGAGAAGGTAACGCGCGCAGCCTCTAATTGCGTCTCGAAAATTCAAGGGAGCAAAAATCCCATAATGATCCTCAACACTGCTTCTCGTTTCAAGTGCATCAAGCCACCAGGCTCCACTCTCGGCACGCACTCATTGCTTTCAAAAGTATGCATTTGCTAAAATGCACAATGCAAAAGCTCCAAGTGCATTAGATGCACTTGTCAAGATAATACCTCATCGACTAACAATTAATTACTCAAAGCCTGGATTCGGAATAATTTTCGATATCCAATGGAATCAATACGAAATTTCAGCACGACAGTCAATCCAGAGTGCATTCAAGATTCTCTCATAAAATTGCATCCTGGTGGGTACAGAAGTCAAGTAGAAAAGTGCATATAAAATATATTGCAACAGTAGCGAAAACCAATAAAATTTTTAATTGAATAATAAATTAGAATAAATTTACTAATTGACAGTTAATTATACCTATTTCCCTAGTGATCACCTTTCGCGTGTCCACCGATACATACCTGCATGATAACAGTGTGATATACAGTCCGTGCAATTTAATGATTGCTCGTTTAATTACAGAACAAAGTTATACGTTAACGTTATACTCCGCAAGGATTAAAAAGGGATTCACCGGGGCGAATTAGTTTGATATCAAACGACGGTCATTTCTGACAATGTTAAATCGCACGTAGATATATGGCCGTTTGAGCGACGCTGCTAGATAGTCAAGCACGTATGGCATAGGTGCAGTAAACCTACGACGAATATCGTAATGGTCGAACACTGGTCAGGTTAATATAGCTAATCAATACCCGTTCCTGGTGTAACCGTGCGACCTGATTCCCTAACAATTTACTCATTTACGATTACATCGGGAAAATTTGCATCGATACGACGATCGCGGTACGACGCTTCGATTTTTCATTAAGCTCAATCGATTTCGCCGGATCGTGCTAGCAAATTTTCCACCTGCACTTCTTAGAGGCAACATGTAAGTTTTCCACGGGCAAACCGGCATTCTCTATAGTATCTGCACCTGTCTGTACTGTAGCTGTAAATATGGTATAAATATGTATTCCAGCACTCTCTCTCTCCCTCTCTTTGACAACAGTATGGTTTTACGAGCGACCAATAAATAATACACCTCGGCATCGAGGAGTAACTTCCGGTGTATTTAAACCAGTGACAGCTGTCAACTGTACCAGGAATAGGAAGTATGCTCTCACGGGATTTATTAAAACTTTTGTCAGTTCGTACAGGCGCATTCACTCGGCAGGACACGTCGATACGTTATAGTTCATGTTTCTATCACCTCGTTGAAGCAGTATGATACATCTCGTGTCGCCTCTACCCGAACCCGTCAACGTAAAGCATTACGTATTATAGGAGAAATAGGAACGTTAAAAGGCTTTGAAAACGTAATCATACGGTTTTCAAGGAACGTAAAGTTACGTATACATACTTACCAGCAATGATCGATATCGACAGGTTAATCATCCAATGAGGTCTCCCATTCACTACGGATGAAAGAACTTGAACAATTTCATAATAATATTTCTTCGTCGTCGACGCTGATTTCACCTTTACGCTTGTCTTGGTGCTGCCGTCTACAGTCTTTGTTGGAAATTAATCTTCATGTCAACCAGTAAAACTGGGAGTACACTGGTAGACGCCCGCAGAGTTGGCAATAGCGCTGTTACGCTGCCAATCTCACTGTCGAAGCCACGTTTTATCGAGAGCTTTCTCGTCGCCTTTATTTTCACTGTGCTTTCCCAAGTCGTACATAGTATACTCCCAAGATACATATATATATATAGACATACATATGCGGTAAGTTCGAGCAATACGTCATACCGTCGTCAAGACTTCATGGCTATAAAATAAAAAGGCTCGATAACGTCGAGACGGTATTTTATTATTCCTTACCGTGATAGTCTTACGTACCAGAATTCATCTCACGCAGTGCTAAGTCTACCCCTATATTCGGTAGAGCTTGGCAATGGTAAAGAACATACGTTACGTATAAGGAGTAGTGGTGCCCATAGGGAGAGAAGGACGATAAACGTGTATTTTATAGCGCGTAAGATAAATTTGGCTTGGTGAAGTATTTCAGTGAATATTTTTCAATTAATCCGAGTTATAAAATGTGAATTAATTAATGAATCTCTTGCGACTTTTAATTGCACGTTTATACGGTCTTGTACGTGCGTTAATAACGTCGTAACGTAAATGAGGATGGGCCAAAGAATTTTTTTTGTCTTCACTAGAAACTTCACGTGACTACTGACTGATTAAAAAATGAAGATAACATACGGATTACCCAGAAGCCCATTTTGACTATTTTTATTTTTACGTCCTTTGAGAATTTACGTGCATGGTTCTGGAGCACATGCGGGTAATTAGTAGCCAAGCTTGATTTGCTTGCCTTTGGATTTGGATACTTGTATCGGAAACAATATCGATCGCCGATAGGCTGATGAGGTTCATTTGCAATATTTATCTTTAATTACAAGCTGGACGACGGGAGATAACGGGTGGCTTATATATACTCTGTTTACAGACATTCCACTATCCTTTCACGGTACACACACCTAAGGATCGCACATGATTCTCTTGGCCTGCGTATAATAGGCGGGAAATTTGAAACTTACAGATCGTATAACGGATCAATAATAATAATAATGAAAATTTTAACAATTACTAAAAAATCCTAAAGATAGTCACGCGTTCGAAGATAATGAACGTGCGATTTGATTATTACAGTTTTTAATAAAAATTTCAACCAGTTTTATCCTACGTCTCTATATGTATAGGTATATCGCTTGTGTATTACGCAGCTATATGCTTCCTCGTCACTCGCGGTATTTCCGCAAGGAAAGTTGTCCGCTAATGGAAAAAAATGGTAACGATACGGTGTGCAAACTGAAAATTTTTCTTGACTCCGTAAAAAAAAAAAAAAAAAAGCAAGGTTTACCACAACCAACTCTTCTGTTACGCAGTCCCTTTCATCGCGTCACGTTTTGCCAGAGTTCTTCGTTAATACGATATGAGAGTCCGGACATTTTTTTCTTCGTAATTTACATCCGTCTGGCTGCTTCGAACAATCCAAAGTAGAGCGTAAAGCAAAGGACGTTGCTTTAGCTTCGCTTGCGAAGACCCGTGAAGATTTACTCTTCCCGCGACGTCGGCTGCGCGTAAGAATTCAATGAATTCTAAAGGCTACATGGATAAAGGGAGAAAAAAATTGCGGTGAAAAAATAAAGTGAAAATTGTAACGTTCTAGAATCATTGTGGTACCGAGGAATGAAAATGTCAAATGATCCTCATGTTTCATAGGTATACGTCACACTGCACACATTCGCTATTGTGGATACACCCAATCTCATATAACGGAAGTAGGTACGACCGCCGTATTCCGGTAATAAAGATTGATGACTAACGTCATTTCGAGACGTGGTATTAAGCAACGCACGTCTCGACAGTAAAGATCTTAAATGTGCTGAAAAAGCGAGAAATGCGCAGGTATATTAAGTTCACGTCGTGAAATACGAAAAGTTCTGCTGGACTTTTTTTTTTTTTATTTTTATTCTTACTTCCGGCAACATTGAAATGCATTTCCGTTTGAGGTTTGGCCATCCGGTGAATTATCCACGGTGATAGGATCGTACTAATGTACCGACCTAACCTAAAGTCCGTCGGGCAAAAAATAAGGGAAGTCAAAGGGGCCTCGGTTCTGTCGCATCCGACATTCTCACCTTTTCTCAGTCCAGCGTTAATTTACTCTTCGCTGCAATCCCCTGAGATTTCCGGGGCACTTTGCCACCGGAGACTAAGACGCTTTTAAAGTGTAGCCGAGTACTTGTAAAATTCACTCGCGATTCCCTTTGAGTCCCGGGCTACTTCGTTAAACGACGCGGACGGTCATACGTACTGAAAGGAACTACGGGCTGGAGCGGAGGCGAGGAAAAAGGCTTTTCCTGAAAAGTTCCATAAAACAATAATCTCTTGGTAAATATATTCCTCGAGATGGCCGATGACGTAATTCCTTAGGATCTTCCTGTTATAAATTGAAACGTCAGAATTTCTCATGGTCCTTAAGCACAGTCGGAACGGTGTACGGCGAATGGCCATATCGATATAACATAAAGAAAGCACATCTGGCACTTGCACGAAATCTGCACCATTCACTGGCCAATACCAACTGGGGGTTTCACTGTAGACGTCATATAGCACAGCACTGCATGACCTGTACTATATATGCATATAGACTATCCTATACAGTGCTTATTGAGTGCACCGTTTCCTCTCACTATACTGCATACGCCTTTTTACATTTTCTCGACTGCCCTAGCGTCGCGAGACAAATGGAATGATAACCACTATCTGACCCTCGGTAACCCCCTGAACCCTAACCAACCCCTGTAGCATTTTCAAGCTGGATTTACATGCGAGAAAAAACGGCTTCTTCAGCCTCTTTTTTTTTCTTTAAATTGAAAAGGCGGCAGTTCTCGGGTGTAGACCTATCTATAGGCTGTCGCCCTTAACGTTTATGGTATTCTCTCGATCGAAGTGATAGCAAAACTCTTGACTGAAATATCTTGAAATTATCTTTTTATTTTCTGTTTACTTATTTTAATCTTCAATCAAACATCGCCCAGTCTACACCGAGTTGAATATTTATAAAGTTGTCTTTGGATTAATTGGTGAGTACGTAGGGGGTTGGTGGGTCGGTAGTTACCGAAGTCTCTTGAAAAGTTTTCATTGTTGGATCTAGCTGAACGTCAAAATACCAAGAGAGAAGCTTGTTGTCTCTTTCGTCGTTTCTCCCTTTTACGCGAGATTATAAGATCTTTGGATAAAAGGTACTGCGGGACAATTAACTGTGGTGGTTGTCAGGGTGGTAATCGTATAAAGTAGTATAGGGGAACGGTGCTGTAAAGGTCAGCCTTTCTAGGGGATGAACCTTCTCTATTATTCAGACGCAACGTGTAACGTGGCACAGTGGGACTTTGCGGTTTTTTTCTTTGTTGGAAAAAAATATAAATTTACCATAACTCCAAGTAATACTTAGTGTCTCTAAGAGTAACAAACTGCATGGGAAATTTGATAAAATTTTTTTGTTAATAATTAAAAATTTTCAAGAGTCAATCCAATGGAGAAACATTTATTTATTATTTCATTAAATCAAGCCTATGTGGTGTCTATGATAGGAGCTGCTTGTAAGGGTAATTAAAAATCTTTAATTATCCATCGGTTTTCCAGACGTACGTACGCTGTAGACACGAGACACAAGATACAAGACATAATTGCTGCACGTCTGGCCACGGCCGAGTAATTGGATTTCCTTGGAAACTTAATGTTCCGCCCATCGTGCAAGTTCTATTGTCTTCGGAGAGAAGTATTACGATCGGTGGAATTGCATAAGGAATTGTAATCGAGACTCCGGTAGTGCCGACAATAACGAATGACACCTATCATAAGAAAATTGTTGAGTTTATGGGTAAACCAAGATGGCGTCTTACCGTGATTACTAAAAAGGACCGTTTCGCTGCACGTTCAAACATCAAAGTCCACTCGCACTCTGCCTCGAATATCTTGAGTAATGTTCAAATAAGAAAAGTCAATTCCCATTAAGGTGGGTTTACAGCGAAGCCAAGTAACACTTTGGCACTTTTTCAGCAATTATTAAAATTGTAATTGAAAAGCTGCTTGTCGCCGTGATGCGGGATTCAAAATTGTAAAAGCTTTTCGCTGACGCCCTTTTCACTGCTTCGATTTCCATCGCGGAATATATTTTAAAACGTCAAATGTATACAGTAGAAAATGGAGAAATTTTCAATTAAAAAAAAAACAAAAAAAATACAAAGATAAAATAAAAACGTAGCTGCCCTCCTCATGTAACGAGTTATTGTTATTAATTTATCTCTACTCGCTACTGACAACCGGGAAAAAATAAAGTCTATATTAAACGCTCCATGACATATATTATTGTCAAGCTGTTCAAGGATTTTTCTATACGACAAGTTAATTGATTAGGGGTTAGAGGCTCGTAACAAGGGTTGGTATATTAGATTGGACCTTTCAATATATTTTTCCAAAATTAATATACGTCATACACTCCAAAATTCTGGAGCTGCATCGGATTTTCTTTTTAAGGTATAAAAATCTTTCCTTTACCGCAATTTTGAAACTGATTTTATCACAGCATCATAGCTGGCATAGATATAGTAAAGGAGAGAATTATACGAAGCGGCAAGAAAACGTGTAGACTTTTTTTTTCGAGAAAAATTGTGATATCTCTTTCAACATAAAAATTCCACCTTCTGCAACGGCAACAGATGTAAAAAGTATGAATCTTCACTGCGAGGGTTTTGCTTAGTTTGCCAAAGGCAACTGTCAATATTTGCATTTTTATAGTAAAGTCCGTCCGATAACATCGCGTCGGCAAAGAACCCAGGAAGCATCGTCATTTCGACGCACAGTCGACTTTATGGATTATATGTATAAGTAGTATATTACAGTTTGAAATATAAAAGCGAAGAATCTATTGTTTTAGATAAAAATTTCCGGTTTCCGCTATCATTATATCGCTTTGCTATACAAATACTGGAAACGTATAATATCTGTGTGAGGACTGTGACCAATCCGTTTGGATGGATCAACAAAGAATAATCCATATTATTATTTACCTTAAAATATACATTATACCAATATTTTATTCGAAATAACAACGAAAGTGATACTTTTTGTTAAATCCTAAAAAAATATATCTATATTATATTATCAACGACAAAATTTTTATTTTCACGATCCGCCTGCAAGGACTACGATATATTGATACGTTCGAAAAATTAAAAATTTTATCATGACTTATGCTAAGTTTGCAAGACGTTTGCCATTTTTCTATAAGGTTGTCAACGTGGCTTTTCATATTCCTCGCAGTCAGCATTTCCTAACAGATTGAAGTCAGCCACTTGGTCTGGCGGATGCTGTATTTACGGCTCATCGATCGGATGCTGTTTTTTTTAGAAATGGTCGCACCATTTTTATTTTCGCTATATCCAAACAAACATTAACAATCGTATACCTTATTGTTCTTGACCGTCTTAAGAAAAAAATAAGTACATGCTTGATGCATCTTGGTCCCTTAAGCCAAACCAGTAAATCCATATAAAGTTACGTAATCCTAGGAACATATCAGATCCATTCGAGAGGAACAAGTCGGAATTTACGCTTGGCAAAAAAATAAATAAAAATTCAACTACGATCCAGATCACTCTATCTGAGACTTCAAAGTGAATTTAAAGATTTTAAGAAAAATCTGAACTACGCCTAAGTGCAGCCTTATGCAATCTTCAGAAAGTCGTCCGCTACGAATTGAGCCGTCTGCTGGCATTACTTACCGAGCGCGCGCGGAAAAGTGATTTCGCACAGTAGTACAGAGAACAGTGGTAGAGGCTGCAGGAGAGGGAGACAAAAGAGGAAGTAGAAGCGGAGGAAGAAAGAAAACTGCGTTGGGCTTTGAGAGCCGTACGGTAGCAGTGCGTCTTCTGGCGCCGCGACGTCTCGGACACGCCTCTACCTCCGAGACGTGTAAGAAAACCTATCTCGTACGTACCTATGTGGTGCATCCTCCCATACGCTACGAAATTGTAATCCACACCAATGGCAAAGCGTTACTTGCTCGGTGTGGTGACCCCCTTTAATCCCAGGTAGGTGCGCCGATTATGCAAACTGCAAATACTGCTCTGGCATTTACGTCAGTGGAAAGAGCAGTCGCCGAGTGCTCGTTATCGTAGGGTAGATTGTGAACCGGGTTTCCACATATGCGTTTACATAGCGCATCGATCGCTCGCGGTGGAAATAGATTTTCGACTCGGTTGACGAACATTGCGGTTCGCGATATTTAGACCTTTTCATACGTACGCGTGGAATATTTACGCAACACGGTGTCAAATACGTCAGTAATAATTACACTTGGATCGGATTAAAATAGAAATGTGAAATTTACGAAAAAAAAAAAAAAAAAAAAAATTTGATAAATCGTATAATTAATATCAATTGAAAAGAAGGGGTGAAGCGAGACTAGACCTCCCGCTTACTCTTTCTCTCTTTCCACCTTCATATATAGACAGGGCAGTTGATTTCTTTTGTTTCAGTTCACCCGTTATTTATCACTCGGGACATCAATCATACTTAGGTTGATTCACCGGCATGGGAGGGTCTGTATGCTAAATAAACAATTAAGGGTTCATTCAGTAATTTAAATCCTTGTATTTCACCGACTTACTCACTTGCGCATTCTATTCGAATTTCCCGCCATTGACTATCATATTCTAACCCGGTTGGGTATCCGGCTTTATTAATCACACTCACTGACGATCGATTAAACTAAATGGGATACACCTATGCTCTTTATGGTTCTCGATCCTACATACTTTATAAAACCTATAGCTAAGCCTTGCATTAGCAAGTGGACGCTGATTGCTTCTGAAAGACCTAATCTATAACCCAATCGTTTCGCTTAGGTCAACAATTCGATTCCTGATAACGACAGCAGTGACGTTTACTCAAATATATAAATTGTATTAGCTGACCACTTGATAAATCTACTGGCTACTAAATTTCGTCCCTTATTCAAAATAAAATTCAATACCCTTATACACACATAGATCATGGATCGCAACGCTGTTATTGCATCCCTTAAGGAATTTCTATTAACCGATCGAATTTCTCTGTTTATAACCATCATAAAGGCGAGGACGTTATATGAATAAACTTTAAATTGAATCGTGGCAACGACGGAATGCCAGAGGGTCGTAAACTTTCTTTAACGCACAGAGATAACGGACGATATATTAGCATGGGGAAAAATCATCACCTTTAATCATAATCAAGTACGCATTCACAGCGGCACTGATTGCTATTATAATTGGCACTCTAGACACCTTAGGTAAAGGCAGGGATGGAGTATGATCGCGGGTTGCGCAAAGTGCGTTCCACAGGTGCTTCGAGCGAGCGATAATTAATGTCGTCTATTGATAAGAGATAAGTGAGGGGGATTATGGTCGAGAGAGGCACTTCTCTAGGTGGAAAAGCACCGAGGGTGACGAGGACGCCTGCGCCGAGGCGCCGGAAAGGATTGCGCGGCGGGAACAGGGTGGATTTCTATAGAGGCGACTTGCTTCGCTGAGATCCCTTCAGTCGGGATGCCGGTCGTGCACCCTCTCGTTGTTCAGTTCCGCGATGATCGGTGAACGTGCCTCAAGATCGCAGGATCGCCTTGTGGCGTCAGTCGTATTAATTATTTTCGCTTTTCCTGGATTTGCATGGACCGAGACACCCCCGCCAGCAGGTGAGGTTATCTTCGTATAGTGACATTTTTTTTGTCGGATTTTTTTCAAATTTTTTTTAAGACAGTTTTAAGGGTTGTGATTATTGGGGATGATTCTATGTGCGGTAGTACGGTTACTACCCCCATAGTATCGTTTACACGTTACAAATGTGCCCCTCGTGTCGTTTAACAAAATTATGCGTTAAACTGGAGAAAGTTTTGCCGGGCGAACAGTCGAGTTTCCAATTCGAAATTCTGTCGGAAAGTTCGATGCCATTCGATCCTGTGATATCGCTGTTTTCTTCTGGACTCCATTAGCTATTTATTTGTCCTGGGAATTAAGACTGGCGCTAAATTTTGAAATAGGTAAACTTTCCTTTTGCGATATGCACCCACGTGTCTTCGGAAATGCTCGTGAAGTGAACGAGGATACTTTCTATCGGGAAAATATTGATTGGCATATCATTAGATATGGATATTTTTTTATTATATAATTAAATGCAAATTATCTAGACTGTTATCATTATCAGCTGATATCAAATTTAAATTTTAGGTATTTAAATTTGTTTACAGTGACTTGGAATCAAGATTTGTTTTTCCATTGAAGCTTTTCTTCAATTTTAAATTCTTTGTAAAATCTTGCTCTAGCGAATTAATCAAAAAAAAACTTTAAAGTCTCACATTAATCGGCTTATGCACTGTCGAAAATTCAGTTCTGACGATCGATTCGGCTCTTCGACAAGTCAATCGATTAATGCCTCTTTTGATCGCTTATACCAATTCCCAAGGAGAAGTTGAAATTTAATATTATAAAACACTTAAGTATACACGATTGCTACTATGTCAAACTGATCGATTGAATAAATAGTCATTGGTTGGAAAGTCGTTGAGAATAATAATGGCTCGTAGTCGATGGTATCGAACAGCCTGATGTAGCACTCCAGTACGATAAAATTATACCATACCGATAGGGGAGACTACTTTTTAATTTCAATTAACACGCTCGTATTGAGAAACGCAAGGGAATAAAACGCAATGCGAATATTCGTGCTGGCGTTGTGCAATTAAAGAATGCATTAAATTATGCAAACTTTTTCCCATGTACAGTCTCATTCAAATTATTATTTCTAGTGGCACCAAGTGCAAGCAGTATAGTTTTATCTCGGCGAAACTATCAGAAGCGTAAGAAAGTGCTCGGAGTGCGAATAAGTTTCTGCACTTAAAGTCGGGACTAGTAAAAACAGTTAAGGGATCAAATTATATTCCGCGCGAAATTTGAAAATTAAATAACGCTCGATCCTACGATATGCCTTTGAATATCATTATGAATCTATAGGTGAATTTTATTTATCGAGTCTCGCCGATTGCTCGAGAAGTCGAGTTTGCGGATTTCACCCTTTTTTCCAATAATTAAAGGCTTTACGAAGTTTGCACCATAGTTTGAAAATTCTGTTATTTTATAATTTGCCTAAATGAACATTTTTAATGAAAATATGATGGGTGAAATATTACAAAAAAATTATTTTCAATAATATTCTCATCGGACTGCGTATATGATTTTATATAAAAAAATGACATATATGTGTCATCCTGAAAACATTTTTTTTATCGTAATCTAAATTGAAATCTGCAACTTCAAAAACCACTGTCGCAACCCCCTGCATCGAATCTATGTACTTTGTACTTTTCAACTCCCTGAGTTTGCTTAAATGCTTAAGCTTTTAAAGCCATTGTACATGACCGGATTAATGCGTGCGTGGAATTTGCGTACTGAAGGATGAGACCACAAACTATCCCGAAGCGCATTAAAATCTCTGAACGATGTATGGAGCTCGTACGTATTCCAGTAATTCCTTCATTTCATCCATTCTAGTACAGAACCACTAAATTTGTTGTGCTACTAGGTTTTCGTAAAAAAAATACGTCGTATCCCACTAACGAAATTACAAAAAAAAAAAAAAAAAACAATCGTGCCAAAAAATAGACATTTTCAATTAAACACACACGCGTGCACCGCTTTTAAAAGCACACACGACACTTCTGTCTACTCTTATCATAGGCAAATGCACGATGCCCAAGATAGTCATTGTGTGTATTGAACAATGAAATTTCATACGCTACATACCTATAGACAGTTGAAAATTCATTTTCATAGAAAGTAAACAAAACCACATGGAGCCAAGACTTGAGCTGCTTGTACAGGCTTGAGGATCCTTTGTGAATTTATTCCGCAAGTAGCGACATAGACAAAATTCGCATACGAAACATTTTCTCGCCAATCCTCTTAGGCAGACCCAGATTTGACTAAAATGCACTTTTTAATTTTGACTCTGACTCCCAACACCGACCACTAAAGTCATTCCGAATGCAGCGGAGACGATTTCCAGCGTCATGATTTTTCATCGCAGCGCTACTTGACAGGCGTTTTCATTGGCGTCAGCGTAGCGGCGATCGCAGCGCCGCCTATCCTTTTTTCTCTTCAATTAACTCACCAACCAGTCAGTGTCATCGTTGAGAAAACCTTATGACCCAATTTACTTAGTGACGCAATGATGAGGGAAGGAATAAAATGAAATTAACAAAGCCTAAGACGCGACGTGTATTATTGTGGGACTTAACGACTTGGAAAAACGGAGCGAGTAAAAACGAAGAAATTCCATTCACTCTCCACGACCCTTTACCGAGCGTCGCGACGCTTTCGTTGAAATTGTCGGAGAAGCCAAAGCGCTTCCCGTTGCAACGTTCGGACCCGTAACGATACTAGGATACAATGCACCTTACGTTACATTACACTTCCACTACGTTTCTAGGATCGAAATGAAACAAGAGCGACGCTGGGCGTCCTTAATAACGCTAATTGCAGATAGTCTCACTCCCTGGTCCTTCTGCCGGCGTTCGCTCCTATAATTCGCTTTCCGCAACGACTTCCTTCTGCTGTCTCTTTTGCATAATAGAAGAGAGAAGGGACACAGTGACACCTCGCTCGATTCATTATGCATGCGCTTGTCACCTTGTATCGGTCTATCAGTGAGATTGGTTTTTAATCCATTTTCCAAAGTAGTCCTATAGTCGATTGGTACTTACTCATCGGTCACTATCAAACTTTATCATATTCGCTATATGTATCTATAGTACTTGACACGAGGTAATCTAGTACCATCCCTTTTCGATGTTCAGTTAGGTGACAGTACTGATTGCTGCTATCGCGAAACTGGACCTGCAAAATTCGCGAAATCGGAATGACTATAAATTTTTATCACGGTATCTTATCGCGAATAGATAAGAGGATCTTGATATCCATACGAAATATTTTTGTTAATTTAATTGAAAAATATTTTCATCCCACTCGATCTCTCCTCCAGCATCCATTGATTATATTTTCGAAATGTCGATACGCGTAACTGACGGGTATACGCTGTTATCAGGAAACTCTGAAAATATTTTTATCATGGACTTCAAGTACCTCGGTACTCGTCGTATAAATGGACGAAGTCCTTATCGCGTGAATCGTATTCTGAAATGCACTATTTACAGAACGCATAGATTCGTTAGCTCCACTTCGGAGTAATTATAATCGATTTGATTAGAGAAATATTTGCTGGTCGATGAATTACCCTAAATAAATTAATACAAAAAAAAATAGCTCGTTCGGTCTCTAGCTATTTTTTTTCTGCTTAAGAATCAATGCGCTCAACTTAAACAGTCATTTTTATGCTGACCTCGTGAAATTGGATTTCTATTGAACAATTTTTCAAAATCTCGTTTTCGTAAAACTTGTTACGCGGAGGTCATATCGAGGTCTGGTATGTATAACCGGGTAAAATTTTACCTTGTTACATTTCTTCCCTCGAGTCGTGTTTCGAGAGTCCGTTTCCATTCGACCATACGTGTAATAAAAAAATAATATATATACATATATATATATGTACATGCCTTAACTACTTACGGGATTACATTACATCGTACAACTGCAGAGTGGTCGTAAAACTTTTTTACTTGTCAGTCAAAGGGAGTCAATTGTCTATTGGACGAAGGTCTTTCGGAACGTATTTATAGTATCACTGGATTCCGACATGGCTTTTGCAAGTCACTTGAAAAATGTCTGACCCGGTACATTGGTCTGTACATGCGAAGACTATTTGAAAGTTAAATTAAATATTTGCAGGGTTAGGAAAAGCCGCTTAAAAGTCTCCTTGGAATTTCGTTATCCTGGAAACTTTATTCAGACAATACTAGATGCTTGTCACGGGTCCAACGTTGTTCGCCTTCTCGAATTAAGGAGGCAAATAGCAGTCGTTTCAAATGATTCACCGATGAGAAAGTTTTCAGACGGACGAGCTCGTTGAATTTTCGGACAGTGGACGATATATGTACTTTTATACGTAAATTGTCTCTTTGGTCCATTAAAAAACTTTGTACCGTTACCAGGTGATGCGTATATGTATATCAGAGGTCAGAATATATATTCAGGGTGCGGTGTGTAAATTCGAAAATCACTCTAATGTTATGGTTGCGGTAAAGTCACGTTGGTACACCTGGAGAACCTTAATTGCAAACAGGAGTGGTGCGCCGGAAATTACGATCTTATTTACGACTTGGTACCATACTTGTATCTCCACTTTGTATGAAGCTATATACCGTACAGGGTTATTCAAAGCTAACACAACCACCGAAGGTGGTTCTACCATAGGAATCAAATGGCGTCGCTAACTTTATGTCGCTAAGATAGTACTGAATAACCCTATTGATATACCCATAGAGTTCACTCCGAGTGAAATGACCTGTACTATAAAATGATAACATAGGAAGCATGTGCCGTTATAGATTTACTTGAATACGATATAAACAATATGTATAATTACTGTTTTTTCATACAGGGTTTTTCAGGAGTAACCTGCTACTGTTGGCACTTACTACGGAATTTTTAATTGTCAAAAAAAATATGACACCACATATGCACCCGAAATTATTAACTCATCAGGTTAGCTGAAAATTTATAATTTAAATAATTATCGTAAATTTTTTTTTTCGCGATACTGGTAGCTTTCTTAAAATCAGTATGTTAATTATTTCCAAGTGACTGACAGTCCGTACAAATTGTAGGCTGCAATCACGTTTGAGTCTCCTACACAAATATCAACGTCTAGAAAGAGGAAGTTTGGTAAATTACCATTTCCTCGGTACCAATTTCTCTATTTGCTGTTTCCCCTCGAGACGATGCTAATGACTAGGTTCTCGTTGGTGCATAGTCGCCTTGGCGCAAAGTGCAAGTGACATTTTCATTAGAGGCTTGAACCTTTGATAAACATATCAAATAATCTATCACGTTTGATGCTATGGACAAAGAAAAATTAATTTTCATTATATTTTCATGGACTTTTCATTGCGATGTGTCTAGCCTGTAGTCAGGTAGAAGCAATATTCATTGGGAGAAAAAAAAATGCCTGAGCTCTGCAGCAAAAAAATTTGTGTCACGTGTTGACCTGGTTTTATTTTTATGACGGTCAGAGGACTCGATATTCGTTACGTTGCCGTTTTTGGATAGTAGATTATCGAGATATTTGATTGATCTGTAGATATCGATCGAATCGTCATTCAAGTACAGCACGTACGAGACTAATCGGTATTGTCGTTCGTTCGCGCCAAAAGCTATCGGAGTCGTATTCAACTAATTGCTGGAATATAGCCAGTGTCTATCGCTATATTCGCAGATATTCCGCCAGATGGCCACACGATCTTTCGTCTCTGATACCATACAGTGCTCGATTTAAATGTAAACCCTATATGGAAATTGAAATATAAATTTTATAATAAAAAAAGCTGATTACATATTCATCTTTACATATGAAAATCTAACTGTAAATTTAAATGTAAAGCCTATACATGAAATTCCTTAAACGATCAATTATATCGAAATTAAAATATAAATTTTACAATAAAAAAGCTGATTACAGATTCATTTCTACATATGAAAATCTAACTGTAAATTTAAATGTAAGGCTTATACATGAAATTCCTCAAACGATCAATTATATCGAAATTAAAATATAAATTTTATAATAAAAAAAGTTGATTACATATTCATCTCTACATATGAAAATCTAACTGAAGTATATCTTTTAATATCCTCTACCAGCAAACCTCGTATCTAAAATCAGTAGACCCAACAAGAGGGTGTTGTATGTATAACTGGCTCTATTATATATCTGTAAAGAGCATTCAAGTTAAATAGCTATAAAAAAAATTTGAAAAAATTTGCAAATTTTCAATTAAATCAAAAACCCACTTGATACCACTCACAAATTCGAATGAACCAAAACAATCGTTTTTCCAGTTGAATTTACATCCGTCAAAACCCCGACCCATTGACCCAGTCCTGTGTCTATGATATGCAGGAAAACTGACTAACCTTCGCTTATCCAATAAATTAGACTAGACTGACGTCTACGCTTACGGAAGAGGAAATTGGGAGGAGATCTTGGTTCTGATCTTCCACGTCTCCATATCCACTTCGACGTCTTGGTTGACTTCGTGAGAACCTAATAAGCGGAGTAAGCTACTTCCGGGATACTCCATCCGTTTGGATGAAGAGGCTGTTATGTTTTACGAGGCATCTCAGGCACCGAGTCTTGGTTAGAACTATCCGATACGCAGAGCTTATCTTTGGTAAAAGTATCAAGGAAGTCTCCATCCTCCCCCTTCTGGCTTAACGAGCATAAAGGGAATTCACACGAAAGATTCTTTAAAGATTCGACAGAAAATCGAAAGGTGTATCACTGCATACCTGCTAACGCCAAACCTAACGCATGCGTGAGATAACATCGTTATCATTTCGTAGAAAAAATAAATGTTAGTTCGTCTCTTTGATACGCGTCGAAATAAATATAAAAGTCAATCGACATTTAAATTCGTGATATCGCGACTTGGCATTGTTCGTGTTCATTGCGGCAACTGACTGATATTTTTAGCCGTCCTCGTTCTCCGTCGGTAAAAGATGCCATTTTTCGAGAACGGTACACGTGCATGCCGTAAAGAATTAAGGAAGTATCCTATCGAAATAAATAATTTTTACAATGACTTTTGGTCACGAAAATATTAGGGAACGCTTTCAACCTGCTTCCGTAGTTTCCCTTTTTTCTTTTTTTTTTTTTTTTCTTCAATTTAAGGAATATTTTTTCTTGGAACTTTACTCCACTTTGTATGTATGTACAGGGTTATTCAAGATAAATGGACTGTATAAAGTTAGCTTGCTGATTTGATCTTTGTATCAAGGATCAAATTCGGGCGGTGCGTTTGGACTGAATAACTCTGTATAACTGCTAACACTACAGGTATATAGGGTCGTGTATTGACCTAAGATTGAACTACTAGTGACATATATAGTTAGTTCTGCCACTGGTTTACACAGATGGCAGCAAAGTGTTAACCAGGTTAGCTTAGACGAATGCATACAATCTGAATAAATATGCAGGTTGTTTGTGAAGGCGCCTGCAGTGCTGAATTAAATACAGTCGCGGAACTGATAACTAGTTTGGAAACTTGTTTCCAGTGAGTTTCGACCAATCAGAGGAATCCGATGAGGAGTGACTGATAGTATTTGAGAGATTTTTGATAATTGGGTTAATTAACTTGATTTTATATATTTTTATAGACATACTGCTGTCGTTACCATTTTTCATTATATCAAGTTGGTATGCATCTGTTGGCATTACGAAAAAAAAAAAAAACCCCAACACGTTATCTAAGGGAGTTCACGTTTCGACCCCTAACCCTTGACATTCGGGGTTGTCGTCTGATAGTGCAAGCTCCACTCAGGAAGGTCAGCTTACAGATAAAATAACTTTCGCCAACTTGGAGAGGTTTGTGCAGTGACGCTTGAAAACTTATCGCAGCTTTATGGCCTTATCTCGAGAGATATCGTGGGAGTAATGCTGGAAATTTATAAAGCTGTCATTTTGAGATACGAGTTGCTATGGAATACGTACAAGGCTGTTAACGATCGACGGATTTTCGGAGGGATCATTTCTATAAGATTGAATAACGCTGAGACCTTGGGAATTACTGTTATACACGACATACAGATAGTTTCATGTTCTGTGAGTATTTTTATGAAGGTAATGGACCAGTGACAACGCGGCGCTGTGGGATTTTATATATATCTTTCAGATACGATACTGTACTTTGTATACCATATATTATTTTTGCTTCTAGCTATTGACTGATACGACTTGTCGTATGCATGAAAACTATACATTATTTTTATGTGGATTTGACTGATATTCTAGATTTTTCAAATTGTACAAATGTTAAAAATTTATGTTTGTTTTTTATCTTCAACAAACATTCCAAATGGACCAGGTAGAATTATTTGAATAAGTTAAAATTGGGATGACACGAAAATACTTTTATTTCCCAGTTCATCTATACCGTGCGAAACCCTTGAAAGTGGTTTTGCATTTCCAAAAATATTTTGAGTATCGATATTTTTTAACGTTCAAGTATAGCAATCGTTTTTTATAAATTGTAAATGAAGTCATGGAAGATACATGGAAGAGGGGTGGAACGAGAGAGGGAGAGAGTGGACGTAAGAAATAAAAAAAAATCCTGGTATTATCCAGCTTAACTCGTTAAATGTCGGAAGGTGCCATGTGACTTTCAGGTCGAGCAAGTACATAAATTATACTGTCCGCGTAGTATAGGACTGTTAACTCTTCAGTGAATGATATACGAACGAAAAGCCGCGAAATACAAAATCCATTAAACCCTTTCACGACGTCGTAATTTTACGTACATTTTCACTCTAACCATCCACCATTCCCATCTTCGAGAATCCAAATAATCGATAATCCCACATAAAGGATTCCCTTTAATTCACGCTATTTTTTCGTATTATCTCAATTCTCCCGCTTCGTTAACTCGGACGATCTATTGACTCCATTATTACTACGTAATGGCTTAGATAACACGAAGAATTCGCATTCGCAGATCATCAAAAATTTTCTTACATTTACGATCTTCCGTATCATTACCCAAGAATTGCTTCGTTCTATCATAAAAATATCGTCAAACGTAATCTCATAGAAAATTATTTCCCATAATATTATAACTTTATTAATAACGAATAATTTTTTCATTGGCATACAAATTGTCGCGTTCTTTTTTTTCCCCTCAAAAAAAAATGTCTCTCAATCCAATATTGTTTCACGGTACAATAATAATCCGATCGTCCAATCGTTCGAAACTTTTGATAAGCGATCAAACTTTATCTAACAGACTTTTGTGACTTACCCACAGTGACAAGACTCTGGAGGAGCTTCTATAAAAAAAAAAAAAAAATAAGACGAACACTGGAAAACCACCAGAAACTCATTGACAATATCATCAATAAAATTCATATATCGCACACTTAAAAAATAGCACTCGGTAACAAATAACACGTTAACACATTAAAAATTATTGCAGTTCTTCCGCACCTACAAGTACTGCACACTCCGCTGTAAGTTTACCTAAGAGAAAATAGCTGAAACAAAAATTCAAACAACGTACGTAACACGAAGAATATTCAGCGTACGCAGAAACTGAGACAACAGGAAGTTTCCTGAGAAATATAAGAGGATTTTCTCCTGAATCGTCTACGGTAACGATACTTTGCTTTTGACGCGAAGAAATCTTACGTATAGATATACATGCTATACATAGATATACACAGACAGATACGGCGACTAAAGTTCTATCTTGCACCACCTATACGTATTGCTCCGGGCCTTTGCGCAATAAGAGCTCTTTCGACAACCTCTTTACGATTTATTCAAGCAGTACGAGTATTCGAAAACGAAAAACGACGCTTTTCTACCGATCTTGATTGTTTGGTTTTTCTCGAATCGATGCACACATGTATGCATATATATACACCTTATATTCGTTCTCATTGACCGCATTCAACTACGGTCGCTGACATGCATCCGTCATGCTGGTTCGAAGTGCTCTCGTTAAGGACCAATTATAATATATCGCCACGGCGCAAAAACCCTTCGCAACCACCCGCCGAATACACCAAGGGCTGTTATCAACTTTATTTTCTTACAAATAGACTTTCACGTGTGTTACGTTCCTCGTTACATGTCTCCGTCGATTTGCTGTTCAGTGCGATAGGAATTTTATTTGCTTTTCATCGATTTGAAATTTTTATGGTTTTTTATATTTTTTTAATATTCATTTTTTTATGACTATTTGTACTTAGGCAATAACGCAATTCAAAAAGGATGTTGTACTTTTTTAAATTATTTATTTCAGTTTTGTTATTTTTATTATGCACTGTGACGTATTTTCTTAACTCGACATTGATAACGGAAATACGAGAACTAACCTACGACACGTTCGGCCGTCCATGCATCCGCATGCCGACCCGGTATGACCTGAGTGAGCTGAGGTGGAACAGCCTCAACTCCGACGAAACGAAAGCTCTGACGGAACCTATTAGAAAAGACGATAGCTTAACGGATCCTGTCGATTTTTGGAGTCCCGTAAAATTAGCGAATGCAACTGGGGATACCCGGGTGGGCACTGCTCTGTAGAACAACACTGCACGTCCGAAAGACACACAGAATATCTATAGGATTTTCTGGATATTGCGAGAACTTTGTATACCGTATAGGAAAGACGACTATAAAAACTATGAAGAAACAGCCCGGGAGCGCGAGGTAGCTCGAGGCACCCCGCTCGGTGTCCCGAGACAGACTGACTTAGACAATAGTCAAATTCGAGAATTAATCATTCTGATTGGTCTAGATCCTTATAGCCAATGACACTTGTCCTTTCCCGCGAGTCGTCCCTTTAACCCGAATCAAGAGCGTTCCTTAACGAATCGGTACGTAACTCTCGGAGATCCTCCACGGTCGCTTCCTCAAGGCGAAAGCTGGTCGCCACGTCTTTAATTCGGGTCAGAGGGTTCCTCCTTTGCCCTTAAACGTAACAAAACGATATCTATAAGGTGATATTTTTTAATATTGACTGTAATTCCATCCACCTGTTACAGTTGATATTTAATTAAATTTTGGGAACAACCGATCACGTAAGAATGTGATCGGTTGTCTTATCGATCACGTGCCTAGATATAAAACACAGTATCCCAATTATTTTGTATCTTAACCGACTTTAATTTTCCTAAAAAAAAAAAGGTATTCCCTTTGACGCGATTTCGAGTCATTGATTTGAATATATAGGGCATTGAAACTATTCAAAGCAGAGATTCTAGTGTTCGATATGGGTGTTTATGCAAGACCAAAGGAAGAGGCAGAGCGTGAAATATCGGATTCACCCTAACCCTATCCTGTTCTTGCCAATATCAATTTAGCGAAGATCGCGGCTTTCGACGCGGCAGAATAGCTTCTCGCACATACATATATTGATTCCTTGTAAAATAAGTCAAACCGAAAGACAGCGTGAGCCCCTAGGATCTGGCTTTATCCGCCTAGCAGCTTGCAACGCAAACATTATTACATCTTGGTTCAGAAATCCTCTTCTGCTCGTCCCTTAACCACTCACCCTCCAGACACCCCCAACCCCGACAAACAATTCCTGTAACACCACGATTACTTGCCGACTGCAACCAATCATCCGCAAAGACATCAAATCCTATAGGATTCAATTCTCCTTCTGAGAATGACTCTTGGTATTACCTTATTTCACTAAAATTTCATGTCTGATTATCCAGTTGAGTATGTATATATATATATATACACACATATAATTTAAATAGAAAATGAAAAGTAAGACAGAAAATCTTTACCCAGCTTTAAATTGAATTCTCAGCAATGTTATTTCAATTACTTAATTACGAGGAAGTTGTAGGTTTGAATAGTTTTCATGAAGTTCGCAAAGTTTCCCCTAGCGAAAATGTAAAAAGAAAATTAAAATACGACGAGACCTCGATTGGGGTAGATTTTCTATATCGACTAGTTTCCTTTGAGGAACAAGGGGTACCTTATACTACGGTATGGCTCAGGGCTAGGTAAAGATACAGATGCAGGTAAACCGTATTTACTTTCTACTTGGGGGCGAGAGTATCTTTCTTCGTAGCGCCTGTTCCTGCCCTTTAATTTAGCAAGGGTAGATAGACGCCCTGGCGATTTACTCGGGGCTAAATAAATGGAGAAGTCTAAATTCACTTCTTGGGGATTAACGGAAAGATTTTCCCGTTTATTCGCTGAGTCCGCGGGCGTTTACCGGTCTTTGAGTATTTTTCTGAAACACCGTTAAATTCGTTCGCCATTATACGATTACATATTTTTTTATACCGTACCTTTTGTTATATACCGACGGCTCGATCGGATTGTATTTTTTTATGCCTTGACCAGACATTCCTCAAGGAGAATCCTCATGTCGTTAAAGACTTCACAAGCCTCTCCTTATAGCATCTATGGACTTTTTCTCCAGTAACAACTTATGTACTTCGTACGAAGCGACCAGCCTGAAAACAGTATAAAACAAGTTGGCGTGAAAACTGCTCGTAAAGGCGAGACACAATTTGAATTGGTAAAGTCGTCGGCTATTGGAAACTCTCTGTAAAACTGTAGCCCATAGACCCATAAAGCCCTAGATGTGGCTATACTGGTAATACTCTACGTGTTCCATGGTAATGGCCAGGCTATAACAATCATATGGAGAATTGACTGTTTATCAGGTAACCCATGTGTTGGCATGAACAAAAAAAAATACTAGAAGCGCGATAAAAGCAAAATTCTAATTTTTTGACTATTTATATAATTCTTATTAAAGATTCATTTATTTAACACGTTGAACGCCGCGTACCCAACAGTGGACCCTTACGTAAGGACACAACTGATAAGGGCACGTGGCGCTCCACGTGTTAACTTAACGTATATTGGAATTGAATGCAATCTTTCTCTTGGTACCGTTTGGATGATCTTCAAACTGAGCGATGAAGCTGTGGTCCATGGGTACAAAGTTGAAAATCGATCAGAAAATTTATCCTTATAACTCCTAACTTTTCTGCCACACACTTTACGAAGTTCAACGCAAACTATTTTTTTTTCTTATTACCTCCACATCCCCTCCCCGCTACTCTCGTTATCCCGCAAGCACCTTATCTTATCCACTTTCTGATACCGACACTACGTACCAGTTGCATTAAAGAAAAGTTAGTTTCCGTAAAAAGAAAAGATCTTCGAGCTTTTATTTTATCTTCTTCGTTAGAAAAATTAGATTGACTTTTATCTTAATATCGTTACTGACCTTTTTCTAATCCCTTAACGGGAGATTGGACCAATTTCACGCGAGAATATTCAAAGATCGAACAATTCCAATTGATAACAGCGGATGCTGGATGACGCGTGTACCGAATATAAAATTTAGCTGAACAAAGGAAAAATCTTAAAATCATTGCTATGCACGATGCACCTGCCTACAACATCGCCATTCGAAAACAACACGTTTAAAAAACTATGCCAAGTACAACAGTGCTGTGAATTCCTCTGAGATTGAGTATTGAAATCATCTTATTAATGTCAAGTACATAAGTCACATTCAATGGGGGATTCAATTAGGGACCTTTTAGTATTGCCCGGAAATTCAAGGTATATATAAATTAAAAATCTTAAAATCATTGCTATGCACGATGCACCTGCCTACAACATCGCCATTCGAAAACAACACGTTTAAAAAAC
>JARQSV010000045.1:597477-636156 GCA_030142285.1 Calameuta idolon | reverse complement strand
TATGCCAAGTACAACAGTGCTGTGAATTCCTCTGAGATTGAGTATTGAAATCATCTTATTTAATGTCAAGTACATAAGTCACATTCAATGGGGGATTCAATTAGTGACCATTTAGTATTGCCGGGAAATTCAAAGTATATATAAATTAAATAATAAATCGATCGATCAATTAAACAGCTGATTGATTTTGGTTCAGACGAAAATTAAATTCATCGACTTAGCAAACAAGTCGATCAACTTTATAAGACGTTGAGCGGCCCATTACATAAGGATGGAAATTTAATAGTGTCGAGAACGAATCTTTTTTTAAATGTCATTGTAAATTCAATGGCAATTTTCTTAATCGTTATCATGAATAGTTTAGAGGGGAACTGCTTTGACGAAAGTAATTAATATTGTGTCCGTCCATCAATGAGGCAATGAATAATTTCATGATCAACTATGCCTAATGGAATTAAGGTCATTAGGTATGATGTCAATCATGACGTCAATCATGGTATTTACGGTTTAAGAGGTACCCACGGGTCAGACTCGTAAAAATCTTATGGCAAATGTGAATCCAGCTTAAATAAGCTTACAGGAAAGCTCTGTTGATTGAGTGGTCTTGCGGTTTGACCTAATTATAACGCGTGTACCAATAACAATAAATTATGATACACGGTATGCGGAGAATGTTAACAAAATTAAAGTTCCGATATGAATGCGGTTAGATAACCAATAAAATATACAGGCAGTATTATCAGCTATACGATAATCACAGTACGAATTAGAATATCAGCCTGGAATTTCCAACTGAATATCCTATACATTTGTGGATAACGCAAGTCTACAGTAAACATAATTAATTACGATGTGTTATACATAATCGATATACATAATTAAAATATCATTTATTTACACATCACACGCAGATTTGTCCATCTCGTCGAAATTCTTTGACGCGTAGATCAATAGGATCCCGGATGGAATTTTTGGCAAAAATACCCAATTTCAAGTATGAATTTTGAAAAGTCACAATATACTTTTTACGTGTTGTCGGAAACTCGGAATTTACTTGTGACTGAAACAGTCGGTAGTTTGGACTAGTTTTTAAATCCAAAGGCGACCATACAGGATGCAAATAAAACGGATAAAGGGTATACGGACTTGGTTTGCGACTGAAAGTTTTGTAAACGACGCCACTTACTCAATAAATTGAGGGAAGAAGTTTCCACTCGTAGAAAAGTGCTTTTATAGGATCTCGTTCACTATCGAACCGGAAGTACCGGGAACAATGTCAAATGCGAAAAAAAAAAAAAAACAGATTGACGAGAAATTCAAGTGAGTCTGTATCCTTAATGTGATTTCGCGTGACGTCATTGGATATTTTAAAGATAAACGTACGTAGAAATTACATTGAACTTATTCATAATCTTAGGCATCGTATGCGCGATGCGTCCGTGTGATAATCCGAAAGTCATTAATTAGGCATTTATGTTACGTCGGAGCTTCTAATTGGATACAGTTAATAGCTGCTAACGCTTTAGTGCATCTTGGCTGGAAGTGAAACTCGGTAATCCCTGAAAGCTGCTAACAATATATGCGAGTCGGTGGGGGGTGGGACGGTTAGTGGGGCTGAACTATGCAACTACCTGTCTTCGTACCCCTGATTTGCTTTGCAGACGACGCGTTCGTATAATTAAGTCACTATTTACAAAGCGCTTCTATTGGGCTTCTATCCTTGTAAGCCAAACTATTTTCAATAGTTTTCTTTCGCCACCCTATTGTTTGACTACCCAACTCCCGGGATCCGAATATTGAGCACAAGCTCGCAAGGTAAAAGTGTACTATTGGTTTTTTCAAAAGTTTTTTAAATTTCCTTAATAAAGTTTATTCCACCTCTCATTCGGAACGAATTTTCAAAATTTTCTTAATTTCATCTAGCTATTTAATTCGACGATGACGTATGGGCGATGCTCATACCCGCTCTTTATTAATGCATTAAGATTAAATTTAATTATAAATATTCTTTCAATTTTAATAACTCGAATTGAAGTTTATTAAAATTGATATCGTATCAACGTCAGTGTACTCTAACTTTTGCCAAATAGTAAACTCTTTTTTAAATGGAGTCTTGACTCCCCGGAGGACAGATAATCACGCTGGTCCATGGCGACGGAGATTTTATTTTCTAGAAAATGTAAAATCCACCGTACATATATATATATATATATTATAAACTACGTGATTATTACACAGTGGAACGTAATCCTTGATGATGTTCGTAGCGACGGACATACAACGCACGACAGCCCAGCATCCCCAGTGTCGGTCCAGATCTTCATTATAATTCCTCCAAGTCGGTAGTCTCGTTTCTACATCCAGTTTCCCTTACATTAGCGAGTGCATTGTTTCGCCGAGAGCAGTTGTCCCGTAGAAAAATAACCCGAGCTCAGCGGGTTGATTATAATTTATAAAGATAAGGCGTACCGTCGCGAATGCATTCGCGAACCGTTACACGGTCCATTGGATGCTGTGCCAGTACGGGATTGCGAATGCCGCGGAGTACCGCAGTAATCTGTATTAATTTATAACGTTACCGACTACTAGTTACCGGCCGCGATCCCATTTCGGCGCGAGGACTTTATCGCATCGGTGCATTCATCCCCTTCGTGCACGGGGCACCCTTGGGCGGCCAGGGGTGGCTCCACAGATCCAGGATCCCAGGGCCACGGGATAGGTAACTCGGTCACCAGGGGAGTCGAGGGGCTGAGAGGGGCTGGTCGATGGGTTCGCCCGAGCCATTTCGAGCCCGCTTCTCAGAACGGAGAATGCATTTATTCCGTTCTTGAATTTTTATTCTTTTATCATACCGGTGCAACCCTTATTTTCTCACCCTTATTCCCGCTCGCTCGCTCAACGGCAAAACTTTGATAATATCGAAGCCCCGGAGACTCTTCCAACTTTGCATCCAAAAACCGCGAGACTTGGAATCTCTTAATTGAGAGGAAGTGAATATGAAATAAATGTCCTACCCTTCGGCTTGCACCTTTTCCTCGAGTCGCCATTGACTCATTTAAATCCAAAACGTACAATTTTTCATCCCCTAACATTTTTTTTACTCTTTTTACAAATTTCAATAATTTTACTCCCTTACTGAATTTTAGTATCCCGGTATGGTCGCTACTGACAATGAGGGTAAAATTTATGCTTGACGCAGAGACTCACCAGGCTGCACAAAGGGATGATTTCGGACCCCAATACACAGCCCGGCTATTCCGCTCATGGTTAAAACTGAAACTCTTGAGTCATCGGTGGTTACTCGTAACACCCTTATGCACAAAGGATCTACACAAGCCTATCGCCACGCGACCAACATACGTTCCACCACGTGTTTTAACCATACAGTTTAATCCTCTTAATCAACCTTCCTTTGATACTGGACTTATGTTTAAGCCAGGTATTAGGTTTTCAAAATGTATTGTCTTCCTCCCCTTTCCGTACCGTACGCATTGGGTAAGAACTTTCATTTTTCGCTTTTCAACCATTGTCACACCGTTGTCTATTGGATTTTCAAAATGCTGTCCAAATAAAAAAAAAACTAACGGAAAATATGAAACGGTGTTTAAATTCCCTTCCGGTATATTTTTATCTTTTTCATCCCTCTGCACACTGTACCCAGAACCCTTTTTGAATGAATCTTATCGAAGCGTTTGCACGCATTGTTATTTTTATAACAGGATCTAAAAAGTATTTCGCACGTGCCTGTCGGGGCTTACTTTATTGTGGACCACCCTTTATATATAATTTTATTACGTCAACCAATATGTCACTCTCGTATCACGTCTCGTGATTCACGTATGTCTGAACGCAACTCCGAAACAATATCGGATAACGTAACTCCGGATATTCCAGCTTTAGGCACGTGAGACGTAACAATGATTTACGATGCTTCGAGCACGAGAGGAATTCGCGTCCGATCTGAGCTCTTTGATTCGTCGAGCAAAATTATTATCCCGCAGTACAAAGGGATGCAGAGAGAAGAGAATTACAGGATTATCAAAAGATTTTATTTACTGCCATCCCAGTCGCATTAGCTTGGCACGTCAGTTGCTCTTTCTACTGATTTCCTATACATAGTATGACTTCAAAGATTTCCTTTCGCGTATAAAGTAATGAAATCCTACAGAAAGCCATCGGAACAGGCTGTCGAGTCTTATCGGAAAAAGTAACTGATAAAATATCCCGATAAAAGTGACAAGAGATGCAACGATACCGAATGATGAAAAAGATGAAAATTTTTGTTATTTCATTAAAAAAATTATTTATCATAAAATCCCTTCTGTATACCTCGACGACTCGTACGAATTATTCGTATGAATTTTCGAAACTTCAAAATGTTTTTATACCTTCATATACAATTTAAGGTTATTAACTCCAAGGAGATTATAACGTGGACTAACGTTTTCACGGGTTTAGGAGGCTCATAATCCCGGGCATATTAGTATACGTCATCGCAGGTTAACAGTCGTTATTCAGTACACCTAATGCTCGGAGGTTGACTGTATATGCATTTCGTAATGGGACGGGTATACGAGCTTAGAGAGAAATATTCGCGATTGTATAATCCTATGCAGTGAGAGTTTCCAAGTGGACGATTATTATTCTTAGTAAACGGACGAGCGATATGGACTGTGAAGAGTATACATTATCCTCTATTTTTTTCAGGCGTTCTTGTTATGCTAGAAAATATATATATATATGTATATAATTGAAAATATAAATACGTCAGATGCACCTATAGCCGGAGATATTAAAATATACGCAATGAAGTTGGCTACGATTACGATTCTTTTTTCCAGCTGCGGAACAATCGAGTTCAATGTAATTTTCTATACTGAAACGTCAGTCGGTTTGTTAACAAAGTAATTCCATTAGTTCGCTGCGCCTGTACTATACATATACATACACGAATATAAGCGACTATTTGGCTTGACTCTTTTATAGTCGCAGTTACGTCTACGCAGGGCAATCAATTTCACGGAATTACGTTAAGGTTTCGCATTCCCTTGGGAAATAATGGAAATTATCTTTCGTTAGCTCAGTCACGAGTGACTGTGATTCGTCGATTAGGTTAGATTCGAAGACATAACGGCTGCTGCAACTGCTTCATCCATCACCTAATCTAAGCCTATTTTCGGACTATCGGACTGACCATGCGATTATCAGTGGAAAAAGTGTCTGGAGTTGGGCAATAATTTGAGCGTGTTTTTTTCTTTGGAAAGGACCCTAATACGATTCTGCAAACTTCGCGGACCAATCGAGAGAGTCCTGGGGATCCATGGTCGCTCCTATGAAAACAAGTAGATACAATTGTTTTAAAGAAGGTGAAAGGGAAATTTCTTTGGTGTATTCAGATGGCTTTTATCTTTCGGTCGGAATTCTACGTCGAGATTCGATTTGCAAGTCAAACGATCAAGAAACACTGATTAACTCGGAGCTTAAAGGTTACGAAGTTAAGGCGAAGCGTCATTTTTAACTTTTGCGACTGTCGCCACTTTTCATAAACGCAAATAACTTTCAGCTCGGCAACACTGAACTTTGACGTTTCAATTAATTTTTTCGGTAAATATTTTACCAACATTATTTTTATACTCAATTCCTCATTTTCTCCCCCCCCCCCCCCCCCACCCCACAACGTCATACGCGCTCCGACCGTCTATTTGTATTAACTCCACTAATCTATATTAATTATTTTCCTGTGTAATTGCATTATTTATCTCAGAGCGACTCTCAATAATAAATTAGTCGAGCGTCTCTAGATTCGATTAGTAGAACCGAGCGAAATATTTAATTGAAATGGCGCGTCCCGAAGTAAATCGTAGCGTACAGTTTTATCGTTACGTAACCAAAGTACGTAAAATCCGATAACAATAAGTTATCCCGTTATATTACCTGCTCTCAATAAATCGATACAATCAATACATATCGATAGTTTAAAAAAAATTGTTAAATATCGTAATTATTCATTATCCTTCATTTATCATTGTTTCTATTCTCTTAACTGCCACCTCCTGTTTACCTTAACAGGTCCAGCCCTTTTCGATAAGGACTGCATACATATATCTACTATACGAGGTACCACTAAACGGTTAACATCAGAGATAACCATGATTATAAAAATACAGTTTAGTACAGTAAAAAATCATATATATATATATTACTATCCTATATAGTACTAAACTGTATTTATATATATATATATACACCCAAGACCACCATTTGTTCCGTCCATTTGATTTCTATTAATTCATAATGGAAACTCATCTTCACGTGGTATAAAAGTCCTTAATAACCGTATATATGTATAGAATGAATCGAAACTGCCTTCCACAGTAACGTAAACCACGTCCAGAGAAAGTTCGAGCTCTGTTGTGCAAGGTCCTTTATTTTCATCCTCCTCCCTCTGCCACCAGTCCAATAAGCAAAGCGCATATTACTCCGCAAGGGCAATCTTTGAGATTTTACCTATTCTACAGACATTACGCGGTAGCTGCCGTCGGCGTGGTCGGCTGCTTTCCTGGCTGCTCCAACCGGCATTCCCTACAGTAAACCGCGATTCCGCAACAGAGCGTAACCACCCTCGACCAAACCAATATAATGCAAATACTTCCCTCGCTATGTTCCTTGTGCATTAAACAAATTTATATATATATATATATATATGTACACTTGTGTTGCCTGTGGAAAGAATATAGAGCCATGAAAAACACACGTGTTCCTTTGCGGTATAAAATGTTACTGTTTTTTTCTCTCACTCGTCACTCCCTTCGTTTTATTTTTTTTTTCTTTCTTGAAAGCATTCACGCACGATTTATATCGTCGTATCCGGTCTGGAATTTCCTCGTAACCCCAAAATGTATACCTGCTTGCATTATTTATACGTATCGTCATTCGTCATCGTTTCGCTTCGTTATGCCTGTATCAAACGTACAGGGAGCGAGACTATGATTGTCGTGAATTCCCAATTTTGTACAATTCAAGTTGGCCGCCGTTATATCGTCGGGGAGGTGGACTTTGAATAATTCCGACTACTATCGCGCTCTTGATTGCTCGAAAACATAATCTTGTCGTGTGTTGATGTTGAAGGCGCCACGTTTCGCGTATTAATTGACACTCAATATTTAATAGATTAATTTTCGTTGAATTTACGAGACTGACGTCGAGTAGCGTTATGGGAATTTTTCCATGAATAATCACGTCATGGAAAGACAGTCTGACACGCGTGTTACTTCGTACGAGTAATTGTGTATCCTGGCATTGTGACACAGGTGCATTCTAGGACGATAAGATAAAATCAACTGAAAGACAGTATGAAAATTTTGAAATTCCTTTGGCCTCTTTCACGTAGTCGACTTCGGAATGAAATTGACGTTCGATGTCGACTGTCAATTCTTGTTGACATTATACACGGGAAGGACGATTTTTCTCACATTTTTACTAAAGCGAATAACGAAAGCGCAATTCCCAAAGGGTCGGAGAATGCTTGTATTATTCTTTATTGTGGAAGAATTTTGTAAAATTTCTTTTTCAGCTATTAATAATCTCAGGTTATATATATATATATATATATGTGTGTATGTGTGTGTGTGTGTGTGTGTGTATTGACTGTTGGTATTTTTTTTAAGCTTTTATGTCACTTTACCCTAATTAGGACAATGGTATCAATTCCAATGAGATCTGACGTTCGTATTTATAATTACGTAAATTTTTGTATTTTTATAGGTGATTCATTATAGCATTGTAGTGTCAGCTGATATATATTATTGTAGTTTCCTTTTTCTTTCAATCGTTCATGACTTTCGTGAGAATGAAAAAGAAGCTAAAAGGTTTTACAATTTTCTGGAATGTATTTTTATCGAAATAATAATAGACGGAAAGATCCTTTAATTCATCTCGGTAGACTCTCCCGAGTACGGCGAGACACAGCGTGTCTCTGCCCCTCGCATATTCGCATAAGCAGTAAATTTTAAGTGCCTCTTCAACTGTACGTTTCACAGTCAAAAGGTGTATAAATTATGTAAGTGAATTAAGTCGAAGTTTAAACTTATTTATGACTTTGGGGAATCGAAAAGAAAGGTCGTTAGGAGTCCCTGAGCTTTGGGCAAATAGTTTGAAAAAAAAAGCCATGATCATCCGCGACGACTTTTTCAGTATTATTGTCATTATAATAAAAGCACTTCACGCTTTGCTTGCGCAAGACTAAAAAAAATACGAAAAAAGGTAAAAAAAATAAAAAGCTCGTGTCCCCGAATCAACTTCGAGCAAGTAATAAAATGATTGAAAAAAAAAATGTTTGAAAAAAATAAAAATCCCAAAAAGCTCTCGCACGGGATCGAACCCCCTCTTCACGAGTACCTTCGGTTCTTAGTACGTTGTAAAGGCACTTGCCACGTTCCCGACGGAACGGCTCCCAATGGAGATCACGTTCGCGTCTAGTGCTCAACGTCCCGACGCAATAAAAGTCAGCATCATGACAAATAATGCTACGCCGACATAAATCTAATTATTCGAGGTCACCGATGACACTCGGATTAGCCAAGTCTGCCTCTATAAATGCTCACGTGTTTAATCCCGCAAGGCACACAGTGATTTATGTGCCAGTGTATTAAGTAGCAGCGAGGTCAAAGTTCGCCAGGCTCCTTCCTTGCCGAGAGAAGACATCCTCACGATATATAGGTGTCCTTCGGACCAGCCTTTGTGGGATTTATCGCGCATACCCAGGACCTCCGGGTATCTAGGAAGCCATTTTGGATCCGGATCCGTTAAATAAGCATAAATCTATTTCTCCTTTATGTAAACCAGCAGAATCTAATCCTCTTGTAGTATAAAGGACCAAGCCAGCAGCTACGTGCTGTTATCAGCCAGAAGGCTCTGAGGTGAAAGGTCGAACTGGGTAAGGCGACCTTCGTTAGTCCTTTCCTGGAGAAGCAGAGCGGATTGTGAACTGACAGTGTTTATGCGATCAGTCTACTACTTTGTTGGTAGAGACGTAAATGGGGAAAAGGTCGACGCCGAGCGTCGGGATGACGAGTGATGATGATGGTCCCTGAAGTCGCTGGGGCTGGATCGAGGATATCAGAAGAGCTTAACAAGTGACAGCTACCTAATTAACACATCAGCCTCCGTTCTTTACGGATTTTTTCCCCTTTTATTCTTATATTTTTTTTTCATAATGAATAAAAGCAGGGATCGTCAATGATTTAGTCAGATACCACAGTGGGCTGGCTTTTTGGCCGACTGGGATGACTGACTGAGTGGCTGGCGAGCACAGACTCCGTAAATGAGATTTTTGTTTTCCCATGAATCCCTAAAGCTCCCCCTCTCCCCCTCCCCCTCCCCCACCCACCATCCTCTTCTTCCGCCTAATAAAAACTATGATACTTTTCAACCTTGGTTCTCTAAATTCCAACGAGACCTGGAAGTTAAATGAGACTCTTTGAGATTCCTGCTTTTCACGTCTCGAAGGCACGAGATAAATTGTGAAGGAAGATGCTGAGTGGATATAGAGACTCGAGAGGACTTGTTCTCGGAGAGGAGAATTAATCAGTCGGGAAAGTTTTCATCTTGGGGAACAAGAATTTTGGTCACTCGGTATGGTAAAGGAAGCAAATGGTCCTCGGGGAGTTAGTAGCTATATTAAATAACGACCCTGGCATTCCTTCTTTTTTCTTTCTTTCTTTCCAACGAGAAGAAAGAAAAAAGAGAAAAAATATTTTCGTTCTTCGATTCTTCCCCAGCGACATTCATTTCCCATTCACGTCACCCTTCGACTATTAACCGGCATAACCTCGGTAACTGTATTACCTGCTTACCACCAAGGGTGAAAATGGTCTGTACGGGGAGGGGGCGGATGAGAAAAAAGGGAGGTGGTGGAAAAGGGAAAGATAATAACATAAAATCGTTTAAGATAATTATCGTAATTTACGATGACTTTTTAATACCCCCGCGGGCAATATATCAGGGCGATCCCCAATTTATGACTTACTTTTCATTTGGGGACTTGTCGGTTACGATTCACGAGGTTATTACACGAAATGCACACTCGATCACGGAAAAAATCTCGATAGCGACATAATTATTTATTTATTGGAATAGTCATCTTATATTTTGTGAGAGCGATCAGGGAGATAGAAAAAAAAAAATTCAAATTCACAGTACTCTCTGGTTAACTATATACAGTGCAGGTGCGCACAGTAAGAATGCCATTCGTCACGCTTTCTCTCTCTCTCTCTCTCTCTCTCTCTTTCTCTCTATCACTCTGGCATAACGCGAAAGCATAATTTCTCTTTTGAAAATGACAGATCTGACAGCGATCATATTTTGTTACTCGTCTTTTCGTATTTGCATCGTACACGTACTATTTTCGCGCTTCGCTGTACACGACACGCAGCCAGAGCCCATTTGAAGAGGCTCGAGGCCTGAAAAGTGGGATGTACGCCAAGTAAATATGCAAATATAGGCGAAAATGAGACTTTTTTAAAAATGTATTCATAAGCTCGTTTTCATTTAATTATCATTGCTGGAATGGAGTTGATGAATGATATATGTATGGTACACGCATATATGTATAATATCTATGTGAGAAAGTAACGAAACGTGCCTTACGTAATGAACTGAAATAAAAAAGTGTTATTCGATATCGAATATTTGGATTCGTAACAGGAAGCTTGGATTTAACAAGTCTCAGCCACTTATTTCATGAAAAATCAATTAAATAGTGAAATATTTAATTCATTTTATATGGATAAAAGTTATTCGCCTATAGACACTATGACAATGAAATCAGATAGTAAAATTCGACGCACGTATTTACCTGGGAGAATTTTTGACTTAACAAATAATAAATTACTCGAATCACAATGAACTATAAAACTTTTCTGTATTACCTTACTCTCATTGGATAATAGCAAAAACCTTTACGCATAACCGTCTACGTATACCGTTGTGAATGCAAATAAACTGGACACGGAGTAGAATACAATTAAGCATACAGGCTTACAGTATATGGCTAAAAAATAAGGAAGGTAAAAATAAAAAACATTCTGTTATGAAAATTCGCGATATTGCAAAAATTTCACGTGTTACGTAAGCCACGTATGATCTTCAAATCCCTTAAATTCTCAAAGTGCCTAAAATAAAAGAGTAATGAAAAAAAAGTTCGTCCACCTACCGGTGACACTTAGGCATTTTGTAATGGGTTTTCGTGGATTTCAAAATCGAATTCCCAGAATCCTCCCCCTCCGTCCTCCCTCCCCTGGATAATTTTTAGCATCGCGTGGCTCATGCTGGGCTTATTGCCGCTAGCTGCCAGGACTTAATTACCGCAATTTGCAAGACTAACTTTTACGAGTCTATTAACCGCGCTGTTGTACTTTGCGGGCGGAGAGAGAGAAAGAGAAAAGGAGGGAGAGAGAATAACAGCATGTAATAACGACGTCGGGACGCCAAGGCGCGTTTCTATTCGGCCACTTTTCATTCGCCACATAAGTCACTAATTACGTTGCAAACACTTAATTTCCCGGACGTCTCCACTTTCCCTCTTTGCCCGTTACTTTTTTTCACCGCCTGCCGCCGTTACAATAGGACGCCGTGAAATTAGCGAAGTTTCGGATAAAAAAGCGTTAGCGGTTTACGTGAACGATGACTGTCGAAACGATCTCTCTCCTTAGAGACCTTCGCACGGTAAATACGAATATATGAAAATACACCAGCCGGAAACTTAATATCCGTCAGATTAGTCCCGTGAGAATAGCGCCCGCATACGTTACTTTATCTGCGTTCCATTTCACGTGGGTTAAAGGGATACGGCGAAAACGTTCAGGAAGCAACCAGTGCACGAATTTCCTTGCGTGAGTCGCGAATCGACTTCGCGTCGTTTCGCGTGTCTGCGAATTCTACGCCGAGGGTCTCTCGTAAATATTTCCGTAACGCCGTTAAGGGTAAATGTTGAAAAATGTCACCATCCAAAAAAACTAGGGTATCCCGACGATTAATTAATTTAAGACTCCATTTTTTCTCACTCGCTGAGACGTGAGTTATTTCGTTACGGAATAACGCGGAATCTTGAATTTTTTAAATGCTATCTACAAAAATATATATACCCTGTGAATAATAACTGGAAACACATCAAACTTTTACGCACTTCCTCTTACGTGGATCTGGGTAGTTATATGTATATGTATACGTATACCCAAAGCTGGATTATTACTCTAAACTAGCGGAGTACATTCGTTACCCTCGGTACTCCTATCCCTACTCCAGGTTAGAGATTGAAGTTAGTACATACTTACTATATATGCGTGTGTATATACATATATATATTCCACCTTATACACGTGAAATTTAACAGCAGTTGCTGTCTACAAAGTTTCGCCTAATTCGTTTCAACGATTCCAGCTGTAGTTGGTGATTCGATGCTGGTGTCAGATAAAGACTGCGCCAGTTCCGGTCTGGCGATGCAGTAACGTATCTACTGATTCTCCACGGCTGGATCCTCGAGACGTCAAAATAGCGCATCGGTATCAGATCGACCGAAGTGATTGTGAAGTTGGATAGTAGTAGGGGGGGAAGGGGGGGGGGCGGAGGATCGAACCAAGAGGAAAAAGTATCTGCGGCGCGCCAAACCGGAAACAGACACTGGCTCCTACTATGAAATATATTTACGGAGGTTTGCGAACGCTTTCCATCTACCCGGTGTGTCAGTTTTCACGTGAATATACATTCGAGTGTGAGAGTCTGTACTATGGCGAATTTCAGAAATCTCCTAACAGTCGGGTGTCTCAGCCTGTCTGTCGAGTTCAACGTGAAGCAACCAACCGGAAGTAAAGAATTCATGTGTGGATAAAATTTATTGTATGTATTTCCATAAAGAGGAAACACTGCGCAGGCGTGGTCGGGTCGAAAAATTTTGGAACGTAAACGAATCCGATCGCGTGTAAACGCAGAGTCGAATGACACGGTTAAGTAGTAAACCGTGGAAAATAGGGATTTAAAAAAATTGTTGAAATTGAATTTATCGATGATCAAATTTTAGCATGTATTATGATGACTTTTGAATTTCATTAAAATCCATGTATATGTATACCGGGTGGATGAAAATTTTCGTTCTACGTGAACGTCAATGGAACGAATACCTGTTAGAAAATTGTATAAAAATGTTATTTAATGAAATACCATCAGTAGGTACATTTTTATGAAACGGATCGTATTATTGAAAATTTTTTTCAAAGCGTTTGCTGCATTGAAAAATTTTTGTTGTTGATACAAATCAAATAAATATTCAAAATGTTAACCTACGATATTCCTATAGTTAGTCAATGAATATTGAGTTTTGGTGATAAAAAAAAAAGTTTGTTCCGAATAGAACTATTTTAATTAAAGTTCCTGATTGGAACTGTTACTGATTGAGCCGTATGATATATCCACGTACATATGAAAAATTCGACGTATCGTATACGTATCGATGAAAACGAATTTTACTGTGAATTGAGGCAACTTATCGAAGCGACCAATCGGTACAAAAAAATTACGATAAAATCAAATATAACGTTTCAATGCGTATAATCGTAGAGCGAAAAAAAAAGAGGTCCAATTCAAAACGTGGCACACGGTATGTTTACGAAAACTGTATACGGTCGCACAATAGCTGCCGTAACATTAATTTTAATCCTCGCGCAGCAGAAGAACGCGTGACGTAGATACGGCCGACATCCTGCATTTTCCGTGTCGGGGTTTCCGTAAACAGACTCGTCGTGTAAAACTTATTGCGCAGAATTTTGAGTTTTTATTTAGTGAGAAAGTTTCACGCCAGACCTCGCCTTCCGACCCCCGGGGAGAGAAATATTCGTCCGGCCGTGCTAACCAACACGACCGTACTCGGGTACGGAGTTGCAAGAAAATGGATGCAATTTTTTTTTGCCTCCCCCGTTGCCATTTCCATAGTCCAACCGCACCATCCGTATATTCGTAAACATACATACGACCCTCTCCGGTGTCAAAAAATCCGAGGTCCGATACCGAAATTGAATCCGGAATAGCATCAATTTAATTCCCAGGCATATATCTATATATAAACGTACATACACACACACACACATACACAGAATCTCAAATAGAATTATCCCTCTGGAGATCGTAGTATTCTCTAAGACTGGTCGAAAAAAAAAAAGAAAAATAGATACCCCGTAAGAAAATATTATTCATGGATCAGTAGTCGTATAAGGGATGGGCCTTTTTTTTGGCCAGCGCGTAAATATCATTGAAACAAGTGCAAAGGAGGAATATATAAAATAAATATTGTGCCTCGACGTCGTCGAGAAGCCGAGTGGCAAAGTAGGAGCGAGGAGAGAAGGGAGAGAGCGCGAATAGGGGTACATAAGAAAGGGGATTGCACGCGAGAGCAAGAGAGACAGAGAGTGCGGAAATACGAGAGCCAGAAAGAGAAAGGAACAAGGCGGCTGAATCTTTCTCTGCAGGAACTTTGCTTACTGCCATGGAATATTTTAGTTCACCTCACACCAATCTTCCTGAATACATCGGAGACGTTCTGTATAACTCAGATGGCACGAAGGGCGAGAGGGAGGTCAGGGGGTGCGCATAGTTGCTCGTTCGAGTGAACGAGAGGTCAGAGGGCAGGTGAAGGGGGAGGAGTATGACTGGGACCATTATATTTATATAAATGCATGGGAGTATCTGACAGCTGTTGCAGTGCCTCGTTCTTACCCCTTTACCCGATCGCCTATACTCGCATCCATGGAGGCTGCATTGCGAAATTCTATTTGACTTCAATCTCAAGTTTTCCCAACGACAAAACTATCTGAAAACTTATCGCTTCTAGTTGGCTCAGAATTTAAAGGGTCAATGTACCCACGGTACACGGCCCCTTCGAAATAATCATAACTTTCGGCACTCCGATGGTCCATTGTCAATACGTGGTAGTCATCTTGAATGAATATCGACGAGCCCATACGCCAATGTCGATTTTCAGATATTCATGAGGTTGCTGAACGATGGCGCTGCGATCGTTTCTCCCGTTTCATTCATTTATCCCTGTCATAAATTTGGACACGGTTATTGCCCCGCACGGCTGGTACAAATAGCGGAACACACCGGGTTAAACAGAATGACCTGAAATACAGAAAAAAAAAAGTCATACAGATGCACCGCGATGAAACTTGTTGATCGTGTAGATGACGTGAATGCGTAATGGCTGAGTGACGTTTGACGGTCGACACGCGATAAATGCACGCGCGTCACTCGAAACGAAATGTCCATTGATCGAACAGTGTTCGATCATATAAAAAATCTGTCACCTCCATTGACAAACAGTCGTCCCACTCCCCCTACGGTCATCCGACATCTACGTATTGTGTACGACGAGTCCCAAGTCATTTTAATTTGACAGCTTCTCGATTCGATTATACAGCGATTTCTGAAACAAGGCACAGGATCGATAAATCGATAGCCGATCAATAATTTCAGCAGCGTTATCTCGCGATTTAAAAAGTCACTACTCCCAGGGGAAAAAGACCAGCTGAAACTGAGATGTCTTATCTGGTGTAAAGAGAGGCAAGAATCCCAGCTGGAGAACCAGTTGGCGAGGTAAGGACTCTGAAAAATCTCCTGGGGAATAAAAGGGGGACAATGAGTCCTGGGGAGTAAGCTTCGACGATTTCAGCGAATGTTCCAGGAAAGCTGAGCACAGCCTCCGGTCGATGCCCAAAAGCACCCACGAATGTCCAGCGTGTACAGATAAGATTGTTTTCGCGATTCCCACGGGACCACTGCTAGCTATCGTAGCCGGGTACCTACTCTCCTAGATTTCATTCTCCGTCTCACTCGGATCCTCGTTCCGCTCCATCTTCCCTCTCGTCTTCTCTCGAGCCCTCTGAAGTCCTCTGCTCTTTTCTTCTTTCGGTACCACTTCTTCTTCACAAGGGGCAGAGACAGAGATAGAGAGAGACTCATTAAACGTCCTCACGAAGTTCCTCGGTTTGTTTCTCATATCAGAGTTAACCTAGCGTCAATTTAACCTGCTGACCTCAGCACGAGGTCAAATTGATACTCACGTGCTATCGATATGGATTAAATTATCTTTTTAATCACACGTGTGTACCGAGCTTAATATCCAATTTACATTTCAAGGCTTCCGAATACTGCATCTCACCGAAGCTGTCTCTTCCAGGTCATCTTTACTCCTGACCCTTGTTCCACGGGTCAAGAACCATGCCGGCGCGTAGTAGTGCTGGGTAGGGCAGACCCGTCTTACAGAATGCAAACAGTCTTTAAACGTAGCTGCTTGAGAACCCTCTCACGGATTCTTAGTGAAAACTGTCGTTTTCGGTCTGAACGAATTCCTCGCATCGATTTCCGGTCTCTGGTAGCTAAGCGACATATACATATATATACATACGTGCTACGTCTATATGCCGAGAAGTTCTCAGCCGCGGAAGTGCACCGCTGCAACTAAGAATCATTGAAAAGTTCAGCGTTTCCTATGGGACAGACCGGAAGTACTGTCGAAATCGTATTACCCTCGTGGATTCGGGTTCCTTAACGTCTTCCGCCGTATATAACGAGAACACTCCCTTTCGTCCGTTATGTTTATGGCATAATAAACAAATACGTAGAAACGAGGAGTGCTAACCCTCGCTAGCTAACGTAAATATATATAATATATATGTAGTATATATTATATATAACAACGTAGTGCCGAAAAAGCCTATAGTATAACTGTCCATATATTCGTGAAAGTAGATTGGTGTCTTCCTCGTTAAAACTTGGGCACAAAGAACAGTGGCGCACTCTGAAGATGGTCTCGGCCCTTGAGAAAGGGGATTGAGAAGATATATATATACACGCCACAGCGTGACCCCCCCCCCGCCACCGCCCAGTTTGGCCGGAGATGATTCATGTCCCGTGGGACCACTGCAGCAACATTTTCCACAGCTCCTAGCGGTAAACTTGAAGTTTCGGTACATTAATTTTGGCTAATAGGACGGGTGCGGAAGGGTTATCGAATCGTAGATGAATAGCTATGGATATACGGTATACGCAACTTGTGAGAAGATCCCGTGAAATTAATGATAACGATAAGAGATCGATTGGCTCGCGCAGATAGGACGTATATAAATAAGAAAATTGTAACGGTTGGGTAATTGCATTAGGATCGGTCTTGGAATGGAATTTTTATAAAGGATTTTCTTAAATCTCACTATACCAAAGTGTTAGGACGCTTTGAGGTCTTCAATCCTAATCCCGCGAAAGAGTGCGCGGCTCCTCTTGGAATTGGCTGACAATAAATTCAATGGGACGAAGGAGACGATGGGGATAGGGTAGGAAAAGCTTGGAAAAGCCGTGGAAATAAAAACAAGACAAAATGGACCGCAGCCTTATCGACGCGACCATTTTCCCAGGATGGTTACCCGGATGTGTGTACCTGAACCTTATGTCTACGTCACAGGTATAACTTTTCCTAGCTGGAATCATCGGAAGGAGCAAAGTGAAAACCCTATTTGAATCATCTGACCTGGTGTGCAATATTTTGTGCTTTCACCAATTCCTCTGGCAAATAGCAAAGGGATTCGTTCTGGCGAATGTTAGTGCATCGTCAAAGCTTCTATGCACATGTGTGTAAATTCTTCGTGCAGAAAATTTCTCCAGCTTCCGAACGTAATACCGAACGAATCCGTATGGATCGCGCGATTGGTACCGAGAAGAAAAATTTTACAGGCTAAAAAAATGTATAAGAATTTTTTTTGGAAAATATTCTCAAAATCAATCGTGCATCGAATTTTCAAAAATTACTTATTTCACTACAATTTTTCACCCCAATCTTCCTCGCAAACCCAAAGACCCATCACTTACTCTCCGTTATGCGCCACTTGGTCCTATTAACGATAACCGTACTGCTTAAATGCTAAGATAATACACGAATGGACAATAGCTACGACTATAACAATAGTATCAAATATCTATCCTACAATATCGAAACTTCCGTTCCAATTATCCTCAAGCATCCCAGTAACTATACCAGATTTCCAAAGATTACGCGAGCACTTTGAACTTGGGGTATCAAACTAGTCGATGCGATAATTCACAAATAATTACCCATGGTTTCTCAGATCCGTTAACCTACATATTTTGATATCCAACTAAATAACCGAATTTAATATCATTTTACAAAATCCATTTACTCGACTACTCGCACATCGACAAACCTCGCATGTAACATTAACCATCCCATCTAATAAACGTTCCAGGTTCTGTCGTCATATAAGTAAGACCCTGTACCACTAATAACTTTATATAACTTGTCGCGAAGATTCTTGACCTCATCTTCAAGTTTCTCAGATTATACTAGACGTACCTATGTAATGGTACTAACTTTGGAAATTCACCTAAAAGTAAACTTGGCATGATACTCTGGTGTAATCACATAGGGTTGGACTGCCGTGCTCGGACCATTACTAAGGGTTGGATATACATAGAAGGCATATATATGTATATACACTATATATATATAAACTATACATATATATCTAGAGAAGTGGGCAGCAGTCAGCATCAACACGTTTGACCGTCACGTCCCTGCTTTGACCCACCTACGTTCACCCGTGGACACACGTCTAGGCTTTACGACACCTGTTTGCTACTAGTTTCCCCCATTTATGTCAGGCTCCATGTACGATATGTGTCCTAAGTCAATACGTTTTTAGTACACCCGACAAATTTACCTTAGCCTAAAACTCCGAGTTACTCATATCAGCGATAAGCAGGGTCGTGGCATTTGGTTAAAACTGATAAGCAAAAACGACACCGTTAACTTGAATAAACTTAATAACATTAAAAGATAAAAGTTACACAGATTTCATCGTACCTTTAATATCTGTAAGTCCAGCTATCGCAATGGGTTATCAGCTCCGAGTATCGAATTTCTGTATGCTTTGATGAAAAACCAATGGAACAATTTTCCAGGTCATAGGTCGTCGATTGTTCCTCGTTTAGGATCAGGGGATAATTCAAGCTTTTTTTTTAGGGATAGCGAAAGGGTGAATTTCATCATGACCTATTCCCCTTCTCGAACTTCGATCTGATGCTTATAACACGTTATATATATGTATATACACACGCATATAGTATAGGTCATATATGTATATATATATGTGTATACATATATACACCATAAGTACCTTGCTAGAACTTGTACCTAGGTATCACTCAGAGTATTCAAAGTTCGAGAGACCTTCCAGGGTGAATACTACCGAATGTATAGACTTGGCCAGCAATACAATCTCAGACACAAAGAATGAATGGGGTTGCGTCATGCGACGAAGTGGCTCGCACTATGAAGCGTTGACACCCGACAAATTGTCGAGGCATTTCGCCCCGCGACTTGGGAAGGTCGGATTTATGGCTCGTGGGGTACAAAAGCAGGTAACATAAGTAATCTATACGTAACGTAAGGTTGTTCTGAGGTATATAGGGGGTCGTAGATGGAAAGGAGCCCCTCCAACATTTCCGACTCTTCTCACTCGTTAAATTCTTAGCCGTACGAATAGGACTGAATCTCAGTGAAGAATTATTAATTTTTCACTGAAAAAGCCAACGCTTAACAGCCACTCGTCGATTGTGTGATTTATACAAAAAAAAGTTGCAGCCATTTATTTTTTTTTTGCCAGAAAAATAATACATTACGATTCCCCTATAACCTTATTTTATTATATTTCTCTGCGCTTATATAGGTATGAGTACAAGATGGAAAACTAGAAAATAAGAAATCCAATATAGATTGAGATGCAATAACCATTGACGTAATATCTCAGGATAATCTAACCTATAAGAATATATGAGTCTGACAAACAAACTGTTATTGGATAGGAGCGATGAAATTCGCTGGACTTGTATCCGATGGTTTTATTAAAAATTCTAAAAAAAATTTTTAATTTTCAACGTGATAATTTTACGCGTCGTGCGAGCGTGCGTGATCTATAGATAAATTAATTCAAAGAAAAAAATTAAAATTTTATGTAGAAAAAATATTTTCTAAAACCGTCCATCGGCTGTTTGCTGTTATCTGTGTATAGGTATATGTTATCATGTGTTATCCACATGTATACCTTCATATGTACCAATAATCGAACAGAAGGAATCCACTGCGATACGGCTGATTTCGAAACAGCCCAAATGCATCGAATAGGGTGGGTTTGTGCTCCCAATAGAATAGGGGATGACACATGGGCGAGATGCCCACCACCGCAAGTAATTGATATTGGTACAGCGCCTAGTGTCCCAAGCTGATTCTGTGCGTGCTGTAGACTGGATCCACATATATAGCACTACTAGCAGAAAGGGAGCATGGGACCAATATTCCATTCTGCCGTTTCTCTATGGACCACACACACGTAACACTGCATCTGGTCGCACATGTGAAAACTCTCGGCCGGCCAACGTCAAATTCAAAATCTATGGAAGTTAATATTGGCCGATATGAAGATATCGCCATCTTGAATTTCCTACTTGGCGAGCACGTGCTACCCTCGTAAAGTACGGCTTAGAAAAAGTCATAAGAAATAATTTTTCTGTTTTTACTTTAATACCTCGAAAAAGTTTTTCAACGCTCCGATGGCAACTGCGTAAAACTCGAATGAAAATTTTCCGCTGTGTCCACCGTGACTCGAATTTTCGTATTGAATAATTGATCGAAGCTTAATGGCGAAACGTTGTTTGTATTCAGGTGTAAGAATTTCACTTGAAATTTTCAACGGATGCCTCAAGCCATTACCGATACTACGTAAAAGAGTATATGAATCTTTAACTGTCAATTTTCATGTATTCCTTTAACACTGCTACTACTTGATAATATTTAAACGTCTCCCAGGAAAATTTTATTCCTGCGATAAATTACGCAATAAATATACATACGTAACATACGACATGTCATAAATTATCGATCTCATGTTCGATAACGAAATTACAAATTTGACACTTGTTGCCGACTCATTAACTTTTACATGCCGATTTCACCCGAGTAATAGATATATAATTAAACTCCCATTAACTCGTATGCATTAAAGTCGGATTAGCAATGGTATCACATGTGCCACACGTGCTTTTACCAAAATGCTACCAATACGTGAAAGTCCGATCGAAGTCGACACCCTGTCCCCCCTTCACCCTACCAACACTCACACACGTATTACTGACGCATTTAAATTCACGCAGGGTGCGTCAGACGAACTGTATACCTATAGCCATTGTCCGGTATCGCAGGGGGGTCGCGCCAGCGAAAGAACATTAATAATCAGCAAATGAACAATACTAGGCGAAAATAACAGGACTCGTATTCGAATCAATTACTGTTTAATTAACAGAAAGAGATTGGTTTTGTGGCAGGAGGATTCCTGAACCAATGTGACGAGCGTAGTCGGCCGGGCGCTAACGGGGGTGCTGAAAATACGATCGGCCCAGGGGTAGTCAGAGTCGGTCGCGCCTCTGGTCGGCCGGAATTCGTACTACGGGTTTGACATGCAAATCAGCTATTGTGATTGTTATTACTGAGAAAATCCTCCTCTTCTCGCGCCACGCCGTTATACACCGAGGGAGGCTTAAGGTGGCCAAGACGAAACCGACGAACTGTCTGAATACACGTCATTTAAATGATAATGACAAATAACGGTACTGTAAGCCAGTGAGAATTTCAACTTCGCTAAGATACCCTAATACCTGTCATTTGGCATGCAGGGAAGGAGGGGGGAGGGAGAGAGAGAGAAAGAGAGAAAATTAAGGGAGAGTTTCTTGAGAATATTTATATGAAAATCCTACTTCTTGCGCTTGTCAACGTCATTGTATTTATGATAATATTGTATTTATGATATATATGTCAGTAGTCAGTTTCCAGCACCATTTTTGATGGGTATTGGTAGGTTCCAGGACATTTGGCAGTTTCCAGACCGGTCCTGGTAACATCCTATATACAACGTATACTTCCAGGGCCGTTTGGCGGCACTCACACCGAATTTTCGAAACAAATTTGTCTGCTGGACACCCGGAGTTGTGATGGGCTAAGATATGGCCACGACAGATTAAGATAGGTTAGAACTCCAACGCCACATGTCCCAAGGTTTAGTCTTTTTTTTTTAAACATGAGCTTGCTGTTGTGAACTCCGCATGGCCTCGAAACTACCCTTGTACACGTTTTCATATATATGTATATATATATATATATATATATACCTACTACTGCTCACTAATAAACCTCCGAATACCTAACGTTCAGCTTATGAGACTTGTGGAACATTCGAGAGAGCTTTTATTTGATTCAATAGGATTAACTTAGGAATTGATTTAAAGACCCGACTGAAGTACATTCGGGCATACGTGATACTTGCATTAAGGTGTTAATGAGCTATGTTAAATCAAAACTGTACATATCCCCTAGTGGCGTGGAATAATCAAAATGATAATTGGCACCAAATGACAGATGGAATTGCGAAATAAACTCTGAATCGGAGCAAGTTTTTTCGGAAATATTTGCTGATCACCCGTTACAATTATACGCTCCGAATCTTCATGTGATAAATTTAACGCGAATCTCAGTGTAGGCTTATGACGATATTACAATTACGCTTTTCCGATTTGATAATAAAATAATTAATAATTAAAAATCGCGAAGCAGCAAATAACATATAAATATGTATGTACAGTCCCGAAGAAAAATATATTTCATATTGCAATTTCCCACGGTAAATCATCAACGAACATTCTTAGACTGTCACGCCCCCTGACTGTAGCCAAACATACTACGACGTTAAACAATTCGCATATATCATTCGCGAGTTATGAATAAATGCACATATATTTTCATAAAAAAATATATATGCACGACCCCTGCGTAAAATTACGAGAATGGAATTCGGGACACGTACTGGATTTTTCCAGCCAGTCCAAGTCGATCGGACTTGACACTTGATTCTTTTCCAGGCATAATAATTTCGTACCAAATAAAACCTGGCTTGGTTACTTATCAATTATCACAATGCTCGATCTCCCGCTTCACCGAAGATAACACACTGATTTCGATAGTATCAATGACCAGATCAGAATCTCTAAGGCATTAGGAGCGTCGTGGTCAAGAGTCAATTACCAGGACTATACAATTGAAGCGTGACCATCTGCTCGATCAGTTTCTACCTGACTATACGTATATAGCGTCCATCCGTTAATCTAACAGCAGATAGAGACTGGATAATTGCAGTAAGCTGGTACCAAAGGGTTTCCGTTACAGGACAGGTTACTGGATTATTTTCCACGGGACTAGTTTCACTCTTCGTTTAAACCCAATAGAGACTCACTTATGCACGGAGATCGGATAGACACGTGAGTATCCATATTATGAAGGTACAGAATATATACGTGTGTAGGTATATAGATATAGGTAATGATCGGCATAGTCAACTCTGCTTTCAGGCATTCAATTTGTAATCTCGTAGTTTCCCAGTTGGTGATTTAATTGAAGTGGAATCCGAGCGTATAAAACGCTTCGAGTCGTTCATTTAATTATGTCCTACTCCGCCTAACCTCGGCGACTCGAGCAACTCCAGCTGCAATTCCTTCTGCTTTCTTCTCTTTGGAAATTCCAAGCTTCCGCGCTCGAGCGGTTCGTTAGGAACGCAACTCGGCTAATGGAGAAAGGCGAAGGATTCGAATCGAACCGAGTTAATTTTTGCTTACATTATAGAGTCTTTTATGAACGTAAGCTGTGCGCGCTTTTGGGCACTTTGTGTTGTCTGTTCAATGGAACCAAAAATTGGTAAATTTAGTTGAAACTTTCATCGTAGAGGCTTTATCAACTTTTACTGATAGCAGCTTAAACGTCGTTTCATTATAACGCTTGCGGTGAAATTCGTTGAATGCTGATCAAAAACGTTGGTGGAAAAGTATTTGAGCGATGTTAACATTTTTTTGGAAGAATGACTGAATTCACTTATATTCAGAGTTTGTCTTGTAGTTTGCGCAGCGAAAGAATCAGAATGCAATGCATTTAGGGAGTAAGAAGAAAAGAAAAAAAATCCTTTCACCTGAAAGTTCAAAGCAAAGGGTTTTAAATGGGACCTAAATGATTCTTTATAACAGACTCTGATAACAGATAAAAACAATTAAAATAGCCTGATATATATTTTTAATAAGAATCAGTATACTGATAATATTTTTTTCCTGCTTTGAAGTTTACTTCATTATTTCTTAAGTTCTCTTCAAAAATAATAATCTTATCGTCAACAGTTAATAATCATGTAATTAATTGCAGGTGAAATATCAATCATACACAAAGGTACCACAGAACCCGCTAAAATTCTCAGATTAATTCAACCGTTTGGCATGACAATGTCAGCGGAAACATCATTAATAATAAAAGTCTGTTTGATTAATTATCTGCAAAAAACTGTTGGCCCGAAAGAAAATTATTTCCTAAATGCACAGTATCGCTAGCGGATACAATAGACCTGCCAGGTTTAACGAAAAGTAAAGTTAATGAAAATTCACGCTCTTGTTATAATAATATAATTAAACTCCTCATTACCATATCAAGAAAAAAGCAAATCTTGCTTATTAAATTATATAGATACATCATAAAATAAATACACTGACACTTACGTCACCGTGACAAAAGTTTAATGACCGATTGAGCGTTCGATATTGATTGATCTTACTATACAATAAACCCATCTCTCATACCACAGCCAATCACTCACTGGCATTCATCCGATGACTCCTCCCCCTTCGATCGATCTGAACTATCGAACTTGTATAATGATAGAGTGCAGACTTGATGCGTCTCTGTTCGAGTGGAATCAAGTACTTGGAATAATGGTTGGCAGTTCTCACTTTGCAGATGGACCCAATAAATTCACATCGATCACTAATATTTACTTGTCTAATTCCAACGCTCCATATGCATCAGCTTATGTCTCTGAACTGACCGGAAGTACAGGTGCGTTGCGTGGTACTGAAAGTCGATGAAATCCCGTGCTGAAAAATTATTCCATAATGACTATACTTTTAATGGCGAGATCAAATTAATTTTGTTTTTATTTCTCTCCTTACCAGCACGTAGAATATTAGCCGCAGATCGCTGACTAGTTACACTAGCAACGATCGATGCTTCGTTACCAAAGCAATTTTCCTTCCGGTGGCGATGGCGCGAGATTTCAACTTGCAGCGTCACGAGTAATTGATGGATTACTTCTGAGGAAACTGTAGAGAACGTGTATGTCCTCTCTAGTTCCCCACTATATTAAATTACAGTTCCACCTCATCGTTCTCCCGAAGTTAATTATTATTAACGCGATACTTTTTCGCTTCCATGTATATCTATATACAGATATATCGCAGTTACTTTCACGAAGTAAACTGAACTCCGCGAAAGTTTTATCACGTCGAAATAGATATTTTCCTTGGCAATATTTCACAAGCACCTGTCACCTGTCAAATTCACATGTAATTGAATTCAATTTAAGACTGCCTACCCTGAGGACAATATTTGACGTTAACTCACACGCAATGCCGCGTTTTGCATACATAGCTCATCCAAACCAAACCTGAGCTCATCCACTGTCTCCCCGAATTCCCTCTCGAGTCATTCAGAAAGATTCCCGGCATCGGATCATCTGGTGCCGCCTCCGTAATTACTAAACGCTTTGTGCCTTCTACCTTGGGAATTAAATTGCGCAGATATTAAGGACGAATAATGGCGTCACTCTGGGCCACGGTGGGAACGTGTTTTCACCATTCAAATGACATTTTGATAACCTTCATGTCCTTTTAAAGACGCTCCTTCGTGGGTCGCTTATAATACTTACCCTCATACGTATTTTCAAGCGACCCTATAGAAATACGTATCCCCTAGTACACACAGAAATTGAACATTAATTTTTAACCCTTTTCACGGGGGGGTGAATCAGTCCGTAATATTTAATAGGATTACCTCGTCTTATGCGAAGTCCTTTAAACTCAAAGCAAGCGTCGTACGAATGTTTTACCTCAAAGTTTCTCTTGCCGCTGTGAATCCAACTGAACAGCTTCAACTTCACGGGCTTTAACCGTTAAATGTATACCGAGTGTGAGGGTTGGTATCCATCTTCGGTATGTTCGAAACTCCCATTTGGTATTCCTGGCACGGTCTATCTTATTTCAACGGCCACGAACAGATCCAAGCTTTTTCTTCAGACTTTTCAGAGAGCTACGTAAGATCCGCTTCGTTGAATCGAAAAGAACTATGTCCGGGCTTATTCTTAACGAAGCACAAAGGAGAAAAGATTCAAGATGTATCGACTCTCTATTCAATCGTGGACGGCCAAGTAATCGGGATCGAGTCTATAATCCACGAACCGCTCAGCAACGGACCCCGTGGGCCGATGTGTAATTGGGATCAATGCTTATCGCTTGGCACACACTGGGTCTCCTGCATGGAAAAAGATTCGCTTGATTTCCTACGCACAAAAGCGCGACACACGCCTGTTGCGATATTATACAGAAAGGGATTTTGGTAAAATTACCTCATGCGGTTATAAATTTTGGAAATTTACGTTGTTCTCGCCCATTGTAAATTGGTGGATGCAATATTTACGAATTAATCGGACATCTATACCTCTTGCGGCCATCTTAGTTTTCACGAGTACAAACATTTTATGACACTTTGCGGAATGAAGAATGGCGTTCGTAATATAAACTGATAATTATTCATGAAACTATATAGATGTAAAACGTGTTGGCTACTTATCCGTTTAGTTGAAATTATTACGTGCGGCAAACTTACGATAAAGTACGTTGGTAATTCACGTTGATCTCGTCAATCTTCATAGGCTGTCAGGTTAGGCGACACTATTCAATAGCAGTTTATATATAAAGTAATCACTAAAACCAACTCGCGCACATATTTCACGGAAGTAATGATCAATTGAGAATTATATTCACAAAGCACAGCAAAATAGAAGGCAAATTCGATACAAGCAGTACATAGTTACATACAGTTGCCCGTGTACTGCATCACAAACTTCACAGTTTTACGTTAGAAGGAGCTTCCAGCATTTGACGCCAGATGACAATACTGTCGGCCATATGGCCAACGGCGTAATCACCCATTTTTTTCCGACTAAAGCTAGTCCAGTCGAGAGGACTAATATGAAAACAAAATATTTAAAAAATTATTATTTATGAACTGTAAAGACGGTAACAAAAGAGTCCACATTATTTTCCATTAACCACCTTGACTTATATATTATTAAAGGTACGTTTTGATTTCTTTTTAAAATTTATTTCTCTCCACGAGGCAATTATTTGCGGCTGTTCTATTGGAAATGATTGTTCGACTGTTCGTAAAGTTTTCTTTAAATCCTGAAAACTTTTACTAAACTTGTATAACTTGTGATTGCTTTCAGAGGGACCGGTATTTAATGTGTCAATATCAAACGTGACAGTTTCTGTGGGAAGAGAAGCTGTGCTGGCGTGTGTCGTCGAGAATCTTTCGACTTATAAGGTATATAACTATTTTTCAATAATTTTCATAAAAATATTCATCCTCCTGATAACGTTATAGTCCTTAATGCTACTTTGATTGCATGGAACGTATGTATGTACATTGGTGCGTTTATTCTACAATAGCACGACTTTAACAGCAATTATATTAATATGTCAGCGACAGAATTTTCAACAAACTACGATTTAGTATCTCGTTTCATAGAAACGCCTGCGAGATCTCATTGTTCGCACGTCAACCGAATGAGAACGTATTTCGTGACTCGAATTATAGTTCCTTTGTGTACCAGATATCCGTAGGATCCCTAGCAATGAAATTAGTCATAGTAGTCAACTTGAATGCACACGTTTGCGAGAAATTGCTCTGGGACAATAAAAAGACATTTAAGTATAATCATACGTTATTATCCTTATCACTCCATTTATAACAAATTTAAATACGTACCCGTATCATCCAGTGCTACGTGAAAAAGAATCACGAACATCACTCAGAAAACTAAAAAACAGAAAACTAAAGAAAAATGTAAAAATAAAGCAAAGACTCGTTCTTCTGACATCAAAGAATATTAAGATATTTACTTTAACGATTCCCTATAAAGATTCACGGCGCAAGTAATTTCCTGTTCTTATCCTCGGAGTAAGTGAATCCCCAGAAGGGTCACCGTTGTCACGCAGCTCTTTTTTCTCTTACGAGTAGATGTCAGGATGGTCTGTAGAGGGCGCAGCGAGAGGGACGCTCAGAGAGTGAAGTACGAGCAGATCTGTTTTACGAAAGTGCGACGAAGTCGAGCGTGAAGCAGGCGTTAAATCCCGAGGCGTTTTGTCTTTTGAGTTCCGCATAGAAGGAGGAAGCATGTGAGCTACAGAGAAAGGGTGAAAGGCTGAGGGATGGAGAAATGGTTGGTGGATAGAGTGGGTGGGCAGGGTGTGGAATATGGGGTAGAAATAAGGGTGGCACGTCGCGGGATGAGCTTGACAGCAGCCTTGGCTTAGGTTAAGTGCGTCAGTTTAAGCTTGGGTATTCCGATGTCAAGGTTCACGGGACCCGGGTCATTGTGTCATGCTTACACGTCTTCCGTGTTTCACCTTAACCTAGAAAAGTGTCACCTCGATCATCTTTCTCTGGTAAGTGATGAATCTTTGACGCTTTGCGTGAAAGTTATTCTTGGATCTATGTACCCTGATTGTACATACAGTTGGCACTCGAGGCTTTAAGATTCATGAATTTTCCAGTCGCTTTGTAGTTCATCGAGTATTTCTTGTTCATTTTGTCGCGCGAACTGGTGTCTTTCGCTCAACTTTATTTCTTGGAATTTCCTTGGGCACGAAGACTCCCTGGAATGTCGAATGAGCATACGCAGCGTGACTCGTCGGTGCCCTAATAGATTTTTAGGTAAAGATGTCGTGTGCTTCTCAAATGCCTCGAAGGATTTTGACAATGGTGACGTTAGCACAGAATTTATAAATTTAGCCTGTGACTGCTTTATACAAATATTTGGAGGAATTCTCTTATCTTTGTGCCATGATACAAAGACTTCTTGGCCTCGTATTCCTGTGACCAACGAACCTTGTGCTTTCGTTTCATTTCTTGGTATCCCTTTTTTGCACAACTTGCTTTATTTTCGAACTTTCTAAGAAAAACGAAAATTTAGCGCAGTTGTATCGCGGAAATAAAAGAACGGAGATAAGAACATTTTATCGTTGGTATTTTATGCATTCTCTGCAGTGTATACTTACGGTTAAATATGTTCATCGCGTCCGGATAAGGGAATAACGCTGCGCTGTCTACATCTGTACTGTAAGTTTCTTCCGCTTAATTTTCTTCAGTGATTTCATTCTAACCTTCGAATATCCATATTTTTCATCCAGATTAATTTTTCTCATTTTATACACACAGAGCATTCGTGAGTCAGAAAAATATCCAGGCATTCGCACAAAGTGAATAGTTTTATATTTTTTTCTCTACTATGGAAACAAGCATATCTATATACAAAATTTGACAATTTTTTTTTACTACTAGACTATATATATATATCTAAACATATTTTACCTTCTACTTCGAACCGAAATTTCTCACGATATATGGAATATCGCACACAACGTACTTTGATAAAATAAAAAAAGTGTGCTCACCCCAACGTCATCTTAGAAGCAAAGCCAAAAAAAATTCAATGATAAGAAACATCACGCAGTACTGGTAGATATATTTGTCTGATAAAATAAAATACTTTATCCCGAGATTCTTCGAAATCTCTGTTTTATTTCACAAGCATACATCCCTCATTCACAAGTTGCCCATCGTGAGAGTCCATTATTGGGAGTAGTAAATCACGTAATTTCAATTGAGTGCGTCCATTCTTTTTTCACATCCTTTTTACACGCAATTCCATCACGAGAACAAACAGTAAAGTATTTCTATCCTTGGGACTGCGGTAACATTGAAAATGGCTGTTACGGACACAGCCTGGTAGAGATTTGCGAGGCTTTAAATGACAGCGTGGCGTGAAACTTTATTACACCAAGCGTAACCACCAACTCCCTCAGTAGCTACCCGTCTCCTAATATAATACACCCCACCACTCCCTTTCTGCGTTCTACAACCGCTATTACGAAATAGTCCGTATATTTCTTCGAGGACAAACAAAATTCATTTAGAAAAATATGGGAAACACTTTCGAGACGATGGCGTGCCGTGCGGGAATGCAATGTCGCATGCCAGTGCCATTTACTTTCTTAAGTCTTCTCCGACCCCTCCCCCTCCTCCACTATTAACCCCCCCGTCCATGAACTTTTCGCAAACCATTTTTGAAATTCCACGTAAAACGTATAAAAAACCTAATCATGAATAGTTCACTTAAATCAAAGTTCACCACGGCTTCACGTAACCCTTAAACGTGACACTCTCGAGTGCGAATATTTTCAAAATAGATTTTTTATGCAATTAATTATCATCCCTTGTCACTTTAACTAACACGAAGCCTGCGTTAATACTAAAATCGCGAAGAAGCACCCTGACTCCCTCGAACGTGGGTTCGCGATAATTTTTCTTTCTACCCGAATCCCCCAGACGTTCGAAGCGCATCGTGACGCTGCGCAGTGAAAATTAGTGGGATGCTGGTGCAATTTTTTTTTCGTTTTCCACTTGCACTCTCTCGACGCTGCAACAGCGTAAAAGTGCAGCGTCCCGTAAAAATTTGTAACACCGGTGGGTGTTGGATTCAGAGTCCGTAAGTTATATGCATTCAGTCGAATTGTGGCGACGACGTTACGTCATGCATAACGGCATATGCCAGTCCTCGGTGTTGATCGGTTTTCCCTTTAGGTACATATCTATATCTATATAATGTGCATGTACGTATCTACCTAGAACTTAATCAGAATAGAATTCAGCATATAACATATACGGCGATATCATGTTACATACTTGCTATATAGTCTATCCGAGTGAGCGTGCCGAATGGAAGATGCGAGAAGTTATAACGAAGAAAGTATACATATATACTTGCATTACATGTCTAACCGTCACTATATGGTACATAGGTGTAATATATAGTACTAGCTAAGATGTAATTATCTTCGGTCGTTTATGTACCTCTGCCACTGTATTCCCACTTCAGCATTACATACGTGCCCGTATGAGTGTGGGAGGTCAAAGAGCGAATTTCTAGAAGGACTATATATGTTATTTCTCCTATAGATTGAACGCAGTATAGTAATGCATAGATACAGGGTGATCCACTCGAAACGGAACATCTGAATATCCCTTATTTTTAAAGATACGAAAAAATGTTCAAGACAAAATTTGTATGGCGTCCAAAGACGAGCATGATGAAAAGGAATTTTTTAAGGTAATTTTATCGACGTTCATTAACGGCATCGATACATTTTTTTTTAGATCAGAACTTTAAATTAAGATATTCAAATATATGACGATGCGATATAAAAAATTTTTTGGATTTACAATCATCCTTCAAAATCATTCAAATTTAATCTTGAATATATTTTAGGATTTTCTTTACCAAGATATTCGGTTTCTGATGGAGCACCTTATGTGTGTATATATATATATACATACATACATACATACATATATTTATACACACGTAGTATGAATGTTCTCGAATTGCCTGCCGGAAAATTTTCTTAGAACATGATTTATTTGTTTCACGACACGACGCGTACCGTGATACACGATATAGGGGAGCTGTAATAGGAAGCTGTTATGTTCCCTGTATATCGTCGTTTCTTGTCAAATTGAAACAAGCTTGAGGTTGTTTCAGAGAAAATTCTGTGATTTCCTTCAGACAGTAAATTAACTGGATTCGAGAGCAATGATAATAAATATTGACGTACTACGATTCATGGTTCAAGTATTCTGTAACAGCTGTGAATTCTTTATTAATTCATATACATGTATTATTTATAGGTATATAAATAAAAATTTTTCATGAATTTTATACAAGGATTCTGATTGGTGTTATCAGTACGGCGATTTGAAAATGGAAAAGGGGTGGGACAGGATGCAATTGCAATCGTTATTATATCAACGTGCCAGGCGTCAAGCTCATTTCAGATTTCAAATGGAAACTCTTTCGACTTCCGTCTATAAATATGCGATCCAATTTTACTAACACAAAGAGGAAATACGGATTTTGCTCGTTTCACGATCCGCCTGACTTAAGGGTTCAAGCTTTGCCATTTACTTTTCAACAGTTGAAAGTTTACTTTTGCAGTTGGCCCATTTGGATTCCCATCCGGGGTTGCGTTCAACAATGCTTAACTAGGTCGTCGAATGCATTCTTTTTCGTTCCGCTCCGAGTATACAGAGTGTCACGAAAATTAAGACACGAAAATTTATTTTCGTTATTCGTTGCAAAAAATTAGAAAATTTCTTCAAGTATACAATGTTTTGATACGGAATACGAAATTTGAAGCAGCTGAGATTTTTTTTGGAAAATATTACTAGAATTAAAAAAAGGGAATTGGTACCAACGGAAATTGGCTATTCCATCCGTATGGTGATTTCGTACTCGTTTGCGAATTGAGCACTGGGTACAGTGGTAATGACCGTCAAAAGTGAACTCGATAATACATCGAGGAATGTACCTTTAAATACCGTGATCGATAGATATTTGGATACTGACCAATTGTGAGAACGTACTTGCTTATCTAATTGCACGTGGCAATTTGTCAAATCAATGACGTAATCGACGTTTGCTACAGAATTCAGTTAATACATTCGACAGGGACAATAGCTATTAGTCAAACCGTTAGAAACGTTTGCTCATACTAATAATGCTTTTCACACGCTTGATTAATAATTAAAATTATTTATCAGAAAAATGTATTGATAAGATACATAAAACTTTTGTTAATTATTAAAATAATTAATTATGCATTTTCGAGTGTATATATCAACGTGGCAACGTCATAACAAATTCATATCGTGAATCGTGCATAATCGTGGCCATTGGTCACGGTGCATGTCAGCTTTCGAAGAAGCATAGCTTGACTAGAGTGCATAATAATCAGTAGCTGTTGGTCGATAGATTGTACAGGGTGATACATATACTAGAGTCTAAGGGTTCCTGAAGTCCATGTAAATTAGCGCAGTAGGAGGAGAGATCCCGAGGCAGGAAAAATGATAATTAAAACAGCATCCTCGTCGTGATGTCGCCACTGTCGCGGATTTTTCGTAGAAGGTAGAAAAACTACTTTGCATTTAATTTTCATACGGTAAAAGCCTTGTGTGTACACAAGGGCGTCACATTCGTAATAGTATGAGCGTAATGGCTACGAAAGTTTTTAATCTCCCTTTGTTGCTCTAAAGCGCAACTGACATTTCTCTGAGTGCGCCGATGCAAATATTTGGCTGGATTCTTTTTGCTTTTCGGTTGATGCAAAAATTCAGGCGTTTTATACTTCACGTGTACAGTGCACGAAGCGACAAGATAATATTTGCATGTCCGACGAAGATATACAGGGCTGTACAATTTAAACGGGATGTAATCGGCTTTGACAGTTGTCATTATTGTTTCGGATAAAATATATCGAACCTTGTTTGTTTAATATTGTAAATTTTTTATAGGACAAAGCAATCAGATGACAGATGTCAAAAACGATCGATACGTTTAAATTGAACAATCCTGTATAGCTGATAGATTATCAAATTGATATCCAGCGCTGTTATTAACACGAGCTTTTTCGACAATAAAATCAAACAAGCAAAACAGCTCAATTGTAATCGCCGTGTATTTTTTTTAAATGCATATAAAATTTTATATATTATTATTTTCGTGTGATAATTTTGATTTCATTTTTTAAGCATATTGCACAAAAGTGCACTCGTCAAGATATTAGGTGCTGTAGGGAAAGAAAAAAAAATATTTACAAAGTGCATGGAAAAGTCATATAAAATAGTATGAAATGGATCCTTTCAAGATTTTCTATAATTTTAATAAATGCATCCACTTTTAGAAGTTATACGATGCAGTTATATACGTGTACATACAGTATCCGCCTATAAAGTCATACTGTTGCCAGATATATCAGTTCCAATGGTAATCGAAATGCACGTGTGTCTAAATGGAATTTCAATCCGACTCTCTTCGATGTATCATTTCAGTCCAATAAAATCAATAACCTTTAGCCCTCCCTCCGTTCACGCCTTATTCTGGCGTTTTACCGCATTTACGTGAAAAACACAGAAGCCCAAGCCAAGGAAGCCAGTATTGATGCGGGTTGAAAAATAATGGCGGCCATTGCTGCATTTGAGCTCGCACTGTACCTGCATATTCCACTTCTATATTTCATCATAACGACCAAGCGACGCGTCGATATCTGTAATATATGTTTTCCTTGCGCTTAAACAATAACCCACAATAGGCGACATTGGCGAATCGTTTTAAAAATTTCCAAAATTCTCCAAAAAATTCTTATCCGTCGTTCTAGACTTTACATGAAAACGGTATCCATTATGGTATTATCGTACCATCTATTTTGAACTTCATGAAAGTCATATATGCCACTATCGAAAACTACGTATAGAGTTTTCATGAAACTTTGCAAGGGAATGTCGGACGAAACTCGCGGTTTACCTAAAACTAAGAAAAATCTTTGGTTTCGTACCTATGAGAACGTCGTGAAAAGTAAAACTCGAAGTTTTTCGATTTAAGGTTGCTTTTTAAAAATGGATCAGAATGTCTTGTAGTTATATACCAGCCTGAAGGTTCTACTATTAAAAATGGCGGCGATATGAATTTTTTAATACTTTTATTTTTTATTTTTACGTTACCAACGTTCTCTATGACTGAACGTAACACACGTTTATCTTACTTCGTAATTACTTAAAGTTAACCACCACGAGTATTTACTTTGTAACTCGTTTGCGACACTGCCTTAAGGATAAGTAGGGTGGTCTGAAAGTCAGGATTTAATTATCTGATAGTCCGTTGACGTATCTGGGTATCTCTCTAGAGACTCTAAAGAAACTTAAAGGTCGCGTCACTCTATCCACATATGATACCCATATGAAAAGTTTCATTCGGCAGGTCTGCGCTGCTCTCTGACAATAAGATTATAGCACACGTGTTAACCCAGGCTATTTCTTAGGCAACTCCATGTAGACTCGACCAGGGTGTATCAGATATCTCAAGAAATAAAAATTTTTTAAGATCCATCTTTACACGAAATATAAATTATTTTCAAACTCAAAATATTTCAATCCTCCCAAATATAAACTAGCCTTAATTTAGGTACTTGGCAAAAATTATAACACTCCTATATCAATCAGGCTATGCCGTCGGCAAATATTATACCCAGTACACTAGATCAATAATGACCTGAAACACAAATAGGGAAGGTTAAGGCACATTTAACCACGACGCTTAGAAGGGATGAAATTCTCATGAAATTCCATGGCATCTCCAGAGACCTTTACCCTCATCTCTATATGCGTGTGTCTGCGCGCATATATATACATATAGAATTCTAACGTTTGAATACATTATCTTTTCGCGGTAAATTTTGCCAAAGATGGCTGCCACAACCCACCCTCCCTACCACCCCCATACGTTAATTAGGATCGTACAGACATGCAATACTCTGTACACTGCATAGCATGCAGCTTTGTCATATCTCGTTAAATTCGCTCTTCGCGTACCTTTTTACAGTCTCTTCGTATTCAGGGACGAATAATATAACGACGAGGTCATCGTACTATGACGTGCGCTCGATTTAAGGACGAGTGCGTCCAGTAGATTTATAATTTGGAAATACGTGACTCGCTCTTGGAGAAGCGTCAGTGAGGGTGTAGCTATATAAAAAAAAGTAACGAGCATTGCCAAATCGATGTACTAAACGGGTTTAACGGGGCAGGAATAATTAGGGTGTTGGCAAAGAGCCCGAGTCGCTAGCTTGGAGAACAGATTCAAAGTGGACGAAAAGGGGGTTGGCATTTCTGTGTTTTGGCTATTATACGCGCCACCACCCCGGCCAGCGTCGTAGTCTACGTATAGTAACTGTTAAATGCTAAATAGGGCGTTTGCCAGCAGTGTGAAATCGCTCGTTCGAAGTCAGGAGCGGTTTTAATTCTTCGATTCGTTCTGGTGCTTTGAGAATTCCTTTTTTTTTTCACATTCATACTATAATATTATATAGAATTTTATATGGAATATGAGAACCTTTAGGAATGTTTTTTTATTTTTTTTTTTTTAACGAGTATTTTAATATCTCCTTAATGCGATGCTTTATTTTAATGTTATGTTTCGTAGGAGCTGACTTTGGCTTTAGACGCAATTCTTAAATTTGTAGCATCGTTATATAACTATATGTATATACAGCCTGTGCTTATGTAGTATATATGTATACATATATAGTTGGGTCAAAAGGTTATTTGATTAAAGGGATTGGAATCCACGCTAGAAATTAATAGGTAAGATTACAGATGGAAGTAGTGATATTGAAATATTTGGCATATCTGATATACGCATATTGTTATATTATGCTATATACATATATCCGTATTATATAATATAATTACGTAATTCTATACTCGAACTGTTAAAGTCCGCCCGTACTTTATACGTGCATATAGAAACTAGTGAAAATTCGCCACTTACATTCCGCATAAACAAACTAACTTATAAATACAGAGGGGTTGAGTACAGTATTATGCAAAAGTTGAATCACTCGTATATATACGATCCCTTTTAAAACTACCCTAGAACGTAGCACACGTCATGGTCGAATAATCAGAATTTATTAATAACATCTGTAATTGCGTAATATTAAAATTAATTCGATGCTTGTGTAAATCGGAAATATATATATATATATATGCACAAATCATGCAACGTTTATGCAATTATTGCAGAGTGTATGTAGTTCCCTCCCCTATCCTGCCCCCTTTCGAATTTTGAATAACGTCGGCAAATACATACAGATGACGTCACTTAGCATCATACGTAAAAGAAAAAAGTGCACACGGTGCATACTGTTGTACTGATGATGTGCAAATTAATACTGGAGACTGGAACGCGAAACAGCCCACAAGTCAAATATACATGTTGTATATACATATATGTATAGCGCGATGCAATTTGGAGAACGGCGACGAGATTGCGAACGACGCTGGCGTAAAAATTAATCAATTCATCGTAAAGCTGCCGGCTACGTTCTCGCGTGAAAAAAAAAAGAAACAAAAAAAGGGGTTGAAAATATTCATTCACGGTGCTGGCCACTATCGATTCATTTACATTCGATCGGCATTTTCGTGCTTGATTTTGAAACGAAAAACATCCCCATGAAATATTTAAGGTGCAATCACTTTGTTTTATCGCTCGGTCCTGAAAATCATCGAGATTTTAGCCCGAAAGCCTTCGGGTAATTTCGTTTCTGAATTTTGGATCGCCGTTACGTTTTACGCGCTTTGTGACCAGAGCGCGGTACACTGTTACGTATTCATATGATGAATTATGGATGCATTGTTAGATGCTGTAGGGTACGTGATATCATTGGATGCATTATTAAATGCACCAAACAACGACTCTCAGTACTTTGAAAAATATAATATACACCATATCAGTTGATCTGAAATTATATACATATATGTGTGTATATATATATAATATTGTAATGCTACTATATTACATAGAAATAAATAATAGTATACTATATAGTGATATATTGTAACTCTTCGTGTAATCGTGACTGTAATTATTCGCGTGAAGGTAATTGTATATGGTGTAGCCAGGCGCGAGAACACGAAACAGAGGTGGACGTAATGTATTTAAAGCAAGGCAGATTAGGAAAACCCGCGGGTTCTCTCTAAGAGATTCAGAACTCGGGTTAGATGAGAAGAGTATTTTTAGTGGCGTGTTAGAAAATTTAGGATTCACGTAACTTAGTGCTATTACCCTTTTCGAATGTTAACGAGCCACTGTAAATCAGGTTGGGGGAGAAGAAAAAGGATCTTACTGAAGCAATAGACTCCCCTACAGGTTTGCATCACTATTCTTGTGCGGCATCTCATCTTCTTCAGGTACTTGTTATTCCGTAGAGAGAAGAGTTAAATGAATGTACATGTTATATATATATATATATATATATGCATTAATTTTGTGAATCAATTAGGGTGCCAGTGTATTTCTTTAAATTAATTTCTATACATGAATTTGTATTGCGATTTCGAGCATAGAATTTCGGAGTTTGCGAGTGCAAATTTTCCCTATAATTCGTCAAGTGAAAGTGTCGTGACGAACTTTTGGATTAGTGTGAGTCAGAAAATGAAGATCGCTGATGAGTAGTGGGTTAAGATCCGAAGGTGGGAACTAAAGTAAGGAAAGGTACGGAAAAGGTTGAGCCTTTGATTCTGACTGAAAATAGGTGTAGCTGAAGATTTATTTTAAATAATGAAAGTTGCTGGAGAGAGAAAGGGTTATTGGATAAAAAAAAGACATTGAAGAAAAATCACCTTTAAGACTAATCAGAGTATTATTTTTTTATACAGTAGCTATTTGGAGGGTTAGACAGTTTGTGAATAATTTAGAATACTTTTTTTGGGACATTTTTAATGTAAAATTTTTTAAAAATATTTGTATGCCTCAA
>JARQSV010000045.1:575271-597377 GCA_030142285.1 Calameuta idolon | reverse complement strand
AGTTTGTGAATAATTTAGAATACTTTTTTTGGGACATTTTTAATGTAAAATTTTTTAAAAATATTTGTATGCCTCAACATTGAAATCTCATGAGAAATCATTATTTTTTGAGGGTGGAACAAGTTAATACAATTTTATGTATTAATGTGATACTTGTTATATAATTAACTTCTAAATGTTCTACTTCTTAGGAAAAGCTTTTTAGAAAATGGGGAGAAGCATAAATTTAATTGTCTCATATTTTTCTTCAATTAACATCTTGGAATTGGACGAAATGCCAAGAAAATGACTTAGCACGGAAAATACTTGAAAAAATTTTTTCCACGTATTTCGTTGGTTCGCTGTCGCGATAAGAATCCTTGATGGAAATAATGCAAAACTTAATCTCGCCTATGAAATCCATTGGTTCCTTATCACTTGTCGAATAAATTTACAATATTGGATTCCCATTACCGAAAGGTTGGTTATCAATATAAATATAAAAAAAGGTATATGTCATTACATCATTGTGACAATGATACATTAGGAACTGATTAAAATTGATATCAGCGAATAATGATAGTGACTATATATATCGGTATATCGATTTAACGTCAATTAACTACTTTATTAATTACTCTATCATGGTGCATGCAAAAGTGCAGACTGATACCTTTATATGATTTTCGCTATGGGCAAAAAAGACTTAAAAAAAAAAGACAAAAATAATAAAAAAAATTCCAAAGCAAATATTAAAAATTTGATGAAATTAAGGAATCCATATAATTCACTAAAAACCCCATAAACTAATTATTCGTTATACCATACTTACAACAGATCCATTTAACGAATGTACATTCCATATGGGTTTGCATCAAATTGAATATTAAATGATATCGTAAGCCCCTCGAACATCATAATTTCATTACATACAGTTTCCGGTACAGGGTGACTCAATATTTTTTATTTTAACGCATCAACGATAAATCCGGAATGCATAATAAAAGTTCAGCATGTAAGGCTTTAATCCGTCTATCATGTTACATAATTCAGTTCGCATGCGCACTTTACTACTATAATAAATGAATATTCGTTTCGTATATATATTATATATTTTTAATAGGACCAATTACATTTTACATACATCTTAATCATATCCCTACAGTAAATCAAAGAACCATATAAGAATTATCATGTACACAAATTACACGGTGCTTAATCGTATTTCTGGTTACACGAATAATTGAACTCGCTATGGGTAACACGTGATTGATATCACGTGGTTCCTTGGGATGACGTTAACGCAGTTAAACCGTATATCCCTATGACGTTCCCTTAAGCTGGTTAACTGACCTGCATTTCAGTGACCACGAAGCTGCATCTGTCACCCACCGAATTGGTTAACAATAAGGGACCAATTTTCAGCGCTCAGTACTCGTCGTGTCCGTCGGTAATGTAGTGACGTCATTTCACGTATCGATTGACAGAATACATTATTGACGAGTCTGACTAATCATTTGCCCACTATGGCATCGGTATTCGTCGTTCTTGAACGATGGATAATGGAACACCGGGTAGATAATCAGAAATCATTGGACGGTGGGATACGGCGTTAATTGCTATATAGTAGATAAAATATAAGTTCCGTGCTATATGCACGAGAATCTTTTATAGACGTATTACCATTTCTAGAGAGAATTAACGTATGCGAGAGAGCGAAAGAGAATTTTGTAATATTCTCTTTTTCTTTTTGAAAGAATTGGGGTTGGAGGGAGGGGGCAGTAAATATTTTTTGGCTCTCACCATGCTTCTCCAATCTGATGAGATTTATTATATTTTCGCGAGCAAATTGGCTACGTTTCGATACGCGTATCCGTCCCGACGATTCTTTTTCATGAAACGAAGGACAAACGCGTGGATGGGAAAGTTATCATTCTCGGATCTATAAATTGCGTAAGCACGATATTGGGATTTTCTACCTGTTATTCTAGCGACAGCAATTCGTACGAAAATATGTGAGGTAAAATGTCGTCTGGTAGACGCAAATCAAATTTATTAACCTTTTCACACCCGGTATATCTTTGTTGTAACGGATGAAGAAGAAATTACGATTTTCTGTTTTTTTTTTATTATCTTTTTTTATACATACTTGATAACGTATTTTTCAGGTGGCCTGGCTACGAGTTAACACACAGACGATTCTTACTATCGCCAGTCACGTTATCACGAAGAATCATCGAATCGGCGTCACTCATAGTGATCACAGAACGTGGTACCTGCACATACGAGATGTTCATGAATCCGATCAAGGAGATTACATGTGTCAGATAAACACGGATCCTATGAAAAGTCAAATTGGTTATTTGGCTGTTGTCGGTATGTGGATTAATTAATTTTATTAATCTCTCAAGGTACTATGGCTCGGCCATTATTAATCATAATTTCAAAAATCAATTTTCACTGTATAAAAAAGCAGCACCTCTGACTGACAGCAGTAATAACAGTCGAACGGTGTGACAATAACTTATAAAAAGCACGTGTGCGAATCTGTCAAAAATATACAACACTGCAAATTTGCCGATGTAATAATACATTTTATTATGTTGGTCACAGTACCGCCGGACATTCTCGACTATCCCACAAGTACGGATATGGTGGTACGCGAGGGCAGTAACGTGACTTTACGTTGTGCCGCTACTGGATCACCCACCCCTAACATTACATGGAGACGCGAGGGTGGAGAATTAATACCCCTCGGGAATGGTCAAGAGGGTAAGGAAATGTTCTTTTAATCAATATACCTATACACTGTTTCTTACGGAATATTGTTATTATTAACTCAGCCTATCTCTTTGTTACGTCATCCTCAAAGAACATCGTAGGTAATATTATAATTTCGAGGAAGCCACAAGCCGACAAAGCAAAGCAGCTAAGATAACCATAGAATTTGATAAGCTCGCACAGATTTTTAACATTGCAGCACAAAAATCTTGGTACACGATATAATTTAAGGTGTGCGAAGTAAATTGAATCCTGTTTTTTTTTTTTCGGCAGTATTACGTAACGATTATGTAAAACACAATACACTACGTACAAGAGTAATTGTAGTTCGATTCCCGATCTTTTCTCCCTTAAATATTTTTTTTTTAGAGATACGAATTTTTCGCGTTACAGAAAACACCTCGGAGATACGATTAATGTTGCATAAGCGATAAAACTTTTGCCAAACGAGATCCGCCATGAAATAATCAAATGCCTACGCAGGGGGTGTTCGAGGGGTTAGAGTTTAAAAATTAAACTTTTAACTTTCTCAGAACGATCTCGAGGGACACAGCATCCGGTTAAAGCTTCTCATCGATCGTCTCGACTGACCGGCTGTATTTTGTACCGAGAGGGGATGTTTAAGGGACTCGTAAACGGTGGGAGGTTCCATAAAATTGTTAAGGTTTATATTTCCAGCGTAAAAAAAAAATAAAATATCCATTCGGCTGCGTCACTTCAATTTGTATTTAAAAATTATTGATCCGTGCTTTAAATCGTATTCTTTTTTTTTTTCTTCATTTTTTATACAATTTTTACCTGCATTATAAATTCTTTGGTAATACATACATTATTTTGATCCACGGGTATTATCTTCTTCGTACTGCATACAGCGGGTGACTTAAAGGAAATGAAGATTTTCGGAAAAATGTCTACGGAGGGTCTGATGATTAAGGTCATCCTGATATAGTCAATTTACTTTGGGTCTCGAATCGATTCGTTTGGTATGCTCGTAGGCCGTGCGAACGTTTTTCAACCCCCTAAACTCGCCCCTAAATTCTTCGTTCTATTTAGCTCCCTCTCCTGCTTTCTCGCTTTCAGTTACTTGTTGATCGTCAGTCTGCTTGGGTCTCTGCCGCATCCTGAAATATTTCCAAAGAAAGATATAATCGAAATACCCTTGCTTCTTTATATAGATACGTAACCCTTCACCCCTCGGGCTAGATTAAATTATTTCATCGTCTTGAAATTGAGTACGGAGGATATGGGGTTGAATATATTTTCTTGCATTTTGAATTTTTTTTTTCCCTCGTCAATTTGGAAAAAAAAAACTGTAACGTTACACCTAGTCACATAAATTACTTCATGGACGGGATAACGGCTAAGGGATGTTTCTTCAAGTTTGATTATCAAGGACCTCCATTAAAAAAGTTTCCTTTCTTCAAAGTTAGCCAATCGATTACATCGTACAGAATTGCGTTTCTGGGGACTATTGAAAAAGTTCCACTTTCATTTACGCACTCAATCGGAAATGGATTTACAGGGTTGTCAATCCATATTCACACCCCGACATCAAATCCATAGCGATTAATCTTAATGACCTTGAATTCACCAGAGATTAATTCCCTAGGCTCGTAACAACTAACGTGATTAATTAAAACGTCACCTATATCATACAGTCCGTTTTAATATAGCAACCAATTAGCTAATAGCAAAAATTTTAGTTTCGCGAACCTTTGATCCGCGTGGCTACCCCGAAAAAATTGCCAGTTCCCGCGCATAGCAATAACAGAAATTGCCCTACGCGGATTAAATATCCACCCTAGTGACGTGGAGTCGCTGAAATTAAAATGCGCCATACGTAAGCCTGCACAACCAGCAAACCTGCAGACTGGTCTTGTATACGAGAAATTCGTTAGGGTAGGCCTGTCTGCGGTTGCCAGGGGTAACGAGCAGCCTATGTACAGTGGAAACCAGACACGTAACATTACATCAGTAACGTATGTAGGTACTTATGCCGATTACAGAGAGATAGAATGACAGCAGCGACAAACCCCTGTTACAATGTCTACCAGGGGCCACCCTCCATAATCGATACAGGTTAATAAAAATATTTTGAAAAATTACATAATCGTACCTCAAAATTCGTTAAAATCCAAAAAATTTCTTATCACCCATAAACTCGATATCAACGTCAAGTAGGAAATTGAAAGAGGACATCAGTGACAGCGTGACACTAATTAAGATTAGTCATGGAGATCGTCAGGGCGTGAACATTGTTAGAGGATATCGCGTCGATTAAGCACCTCGTGATACGTCCGAGTCAATTATCGCGGGTGAGGTAAGCTGGCACGGGATCAGATATGATTAGACGCCGTGTGATTAATTGCAATAATTATGCGAGCACGCAATGTCCCAAACCCACTCGACCATGGTTTAAGTACACCATCTGACCCATGGGAGCGATCAAGAACTCTTTGCTAACCCTTTACCCTCGGTATCTATAGTGACAGTATATATACACAGGATCCCTTAAGTATATCTAATCTTTTAATAAATAAAGTAATAAATAATAAAGTACAAGGTATACGATAAGCGCCTTGCATAATAAGTAACGTTCCTAAAGATAGCCGTGTACATTTTTTTTACCCATCCCCTGGACTTCAACCGACACTTTTTTTTTTCTCCAGGAGAAAAACCACTTCGTGCAGAATAACGAGGGCCTCCTGCGAATAGTGTAGTTTTCTTTTTTTTTTTTTTATAATTTACCAGACATTTTTTATCACGGGTCTGACGAGACTGACTTTTTTTTTCATTGTTATCGCAAAGTTACGTAACCTAACTAGGAGACTCAGTAGCCGAACGTAGAATGTTACGTGGGGATTTCCTGAGGTAAGGATAAGGCATTAAGGGTCTCCTGGAACACCCGGTACATAATTAACGGCCGCGAATAAGACGCAGGGCAAGAAATCGTCGACGAGTTACTCTGACCGATGCACTCGGGATTTCGCGTGCAAGTGCATCGGAGTGCGGCGCTCTCGAAATTTACAGGGATTAACGCGCACCGCAAGAACAACAGGACACTGCAACGTGGTGATTAGTATCGGCGTTTAATACCATGCGAAAATGCAGTTGCATCTACTTGTGTTAATATTGCTTTTATACCGGGTTGCTTTACATTTGAATTACTGCACCTGTCTGTCTGCCTCCTCTATACCTCTATACAATGGGGTTGATGCACTTGTGTGCATTTACTGTTTACCGGTTTTGCTTACAGCGACACGGGATGTAATTAATTAGCTGTTACATGATCCTTTGACTATGTACCTTTTTTTTTTCCTTTTTTTACCTATATCCTCCTTTTTGCTTTATGTTACAGTGGCAAGCATCGAGGGCTCGGTTTTCAACATTACCAGAGTTAATCGACTGCACATGGGGGCCTATCTTTGCATTGCATCTAATGGCGTTCCGCCTACAGTTAGCAAACGAATTACACTTATAGTACACTGTACGTATAATTACTCTTAAGGATACTCTGCGCTTTGCCAGGATCCTGGAACTTTTGTGTACGATTGTACAAGGGACGTTAACGCAGTATCCGGCAATATCCTTCTGAACGTGAATTCTTCATGAGATCAGGAGGAAGTCTGTGATAAACGTATATATAGATACGGGGTCTATGCTAGTTTTTCAAACAGAGGATACACGTTCAGTGACATGAGAGTTGACATTTTTTTTTATTTATCTTGTGATATTCAATTTTTTTAAATCTTACTCCTTTTTTTTCTACACAGTTCCACCGATGATATGGATACAGAATCAATTAGTGGGAGCTCGAGAGGGACAGGAAATGACGCTCGAGTGCCATTCTGAAGCATATCCAAAGTCAATTAATTATTGGACACGTGATAAGGATGAAATAATAGCAAATGGTGGGTACAGAAAAATACAAAAATTATATAATTAATCCCTTAACGTATGCGATATTTAGGTCCAGCAGATAGTCGCCTGGTTAACCGAAGCACTAATGTCTAAAGTTTACTGCACAGTGTCTACCCGTCCGTACACATACATATGCACGCTTAAGATACATAGGGTGGATGTGCACTAATATCTTGGATAATTAGAATACGAGATTATGCAATAGGCTCGCGCTATAACGTAGACTAGATCTATTAGAAGGATTTGCGACCATAAACTACATTGCAGTTGCAGTTATGCAGCAACGCATCTACCGTGCAGTGCAGTAACGACCGTAACTTTAAAACCCCCATTTTCATATATCACATCGATTCGATCAAACAGTCACAAACGTGCGTTGTTACTTGTTTAAAGCAAATATCATTTTCACATCAGGTCAAATTCCACGTAACATTGAACACGCATTAATCGCACACTGCCCTGGGTGATTACGATATTCCAGTTATTATAACGCACTATAGGTATGTATACGGGCAACTGTACATCAGTATTCGGGCAATACACGGTGTAACGTGATTCGTCATATAGGTCGAGATAGACCATGCGTGTAACACTCAATATTGAGAATACACACATGTGAATGCGTCAGAAGGGGAGATGATCAGTGTCGAACTTTTTTTTTTGTCCAAATAAAATATCTCGTTGCCAGAGACTCCAACTTTTTTTTAGATATTTTTTTTTGTTACACTGTCAAAAAAATATCCATTATCCGACGACTGTACTTTGAGTCTGCCAATTAGGAGTGAACGCGATTATTTATAAAAAAAAAGGGTAAAAATACATACGAGTCTCGTTAACACGTTCGGCGGTCGTCGGGTTGACTTTGTTGACCTTTCCGTTCACGCTAGGCGATACTTCGAAACGAATGAGAACGCAAAGCTTAATATCAGTCACCAATGGCCGAAACCAGCGCTTAACGCCTTAATGACGCATTGTTATATATATATATGTATATATATAAACTTGTCAAAGGGTAGTTAGGAGGACGTGTGGCGTTCACAATGGCAAGCGAATGTGTTAAAAAAAAAAAAAAACTAAACCTTGAGACATGTGGCGCTCTAGTTCTAACCTACTCTAACGTAATATCGTGGTCATTTCTTAGCCCATCACAATTCCGTCTGTCACGCATCAGAATTTTTTTCGAAAATTCCGTGTGTGTGCCGCGTTATTGTCTTGACAGTATATCCTAAGTATGTAAATTTTATCAGGACTGTCCTGCTAAACACCAAGTGTCCTCATCAACTGCCAATTCTTTACAATTCAACAAGCAAAAAGGTCCTGAAAACTACCCTTCTTAAAAAATATGCTTTTTTATCAACCCCTACAAACTTGATTATTTATACAGGTGAACGCAGTCATTAAACATGATCGTCATTGCTCATCAAAGCTCCAATAAAAATTTCCTTCGAGTTCAGCCTACAGTGTTGGGAGAAACGAAGCATCGCCAAGACGTGCCATTCATGCAGAACCTAATAAAGCGACCGAGACACTCAGACTGCTCATTGTAAAGTTGCATAATAGAGCGTAAAACGAGAGAGAAGAAAAGACAAAGGAAAAGAAGCAGCGTTGATGGAGTTTTTGTCATGGGGTGGGGTTGGGGGGGGGGGGCGGATGAGAAGGGTGAGAGGAAGAGAAAAAAGAAATGTCAGCTCCTGACAATTCTCACGGTGCACACGTACTGGGGTTTGTTATCGTCCCGTAATAATTACACTGATGACGTCAAAGGTTATTAAAAACTACGGAAGTAATTACGGCCGCCCCTCTTGCCCCCCCGCCCCCACCCCCTTGGCTACGCATTTTCACCCCTTACTTGAATTCTCCTAAAAGCTCGAGCGCTTCCGTAACTTGTCTGGCTGAAAGCCATGTATATTATTGTACGCGCGTGTGTGTATTATAGAAATTGGAAAAGTCGCGTTCAAATAAGGGTTGCATGTGGCCAAGTGGACTTCTCCCCTACGTGACGATACTATCTCGAGGGCTGATTGTTATACGTCTGGCTGCGTTCAAGAGGCGCCTATGCATAAAAGTTTTGTTCTGAAACGAACTGAAAGCTCTGTGGGTAATATAAGCACTGTAGGAGTTAATACGTAAGCTAAGCTCGTACCAGCCTCAGATGAGCGGGTATGCGTGTATGCCGTGTCAGGAGCTACTTACCGATGCCATTACTGTCGCTCCCACCCTTAACTTTTACCTCGCCGGTAGAAGGCAGCTCGGCAGCATGTAAAAATTTAATGACGTCTGATTGTCATGACCGCTGCCCGTGCTTTACGGTTTAAGCTTCAGAGACTCCTGTCGGTATATGTATGTATAACTCGCAGAGAAGCCCAAGTGCGTCCTCGAAACATCCTCGTGACTTTTACCCTTAACTTTCTTTGGGACGATGGAGGATTTTTTTTACTGAGATTTTATGAAAAAAAAAAAATTTTTTTTCTCAACTTCGCGGCCCTGATATGCTAGAAAGTTGATTGTTCTTTTTTTTTTTTTTTCTTATTCACATACGAGGTGGATTTCATTTTTTTATACATATATATATATATATTTTTTTTCTTAGCAATCACTCCAGATCACGATTCCTGGACCAATATAAGCGATTCCTCGAATGGCCCTGGCGGTCGTTAAACTTCTTCATCCAGTTTTCAAGCTGAACGCCGATGAAAGTTTTTACTCTTCTCCCGTATCGTTACTCCATAAATGCATTCTCTCGCGAGAGAACTTTTCTCCGCGAAAGATACTTTGCTCTTATTGCGTCAGGGATCGTCGCTCTTAGAAATTTATATCCGTTGCGTCATTTGCACTGCGAAGTCTGTATTATATCAGAAAGATACAGCGAGGTCGCGTAGTTAGTCGTTACGTACGTCATAACTAGTTCGTTAAGCATTGTGCGAATTAGGCTTGAGTAATACTCTTATCGTGTTTACACTTTGAATTACATGTAACTAGGAACTCCCTAGTTTTACTACACCGTCTTGGTCTGTAGTAACGAGCCGTTGGCGTGATCGGTACTCGTTGCGGCATCTGATAGTTTCAATGATTTTTTCTCTCGAGACTACAATAGCCCGATTCTTCTATTTTCTTTTGATCGTAACAAAATACACAGACTAATAACAATTTCATATTTCTATGAGGACGAGTATCAGCCATTGTAAATACACTACGACGATACTTTACCTGATTCAGTGTCAGTCCACGAGTAAAATATTTTTTTTTAATAAATCACAAACATTCACAAAATCACTGAATGACATTATAGAATAGAAAACTGTATACAGAGTTATTCAGAAATAAAGCATAGCCTGAAATTGGCCTGTAAATTTGATTTGTGTAGTCGATCAATTGGTATGCTTGTACTGAATCACCCTGTATATTACAGTGGAGATGCACGTGCAATAGTGGGTAAAAAAATTCTATACAGAACCACGTGTGCCTAACTTCATTATTTTTATATGTTAGAAAAAAAAAAATATTCCTCCTGGACCGACTTTACCTATGCATATACATAGTATCGCAAAAGGGGAAAGATGTTGCCATTGTGATCAGCGGATGCTGTAGAGGACAGGTAACGTTTCTCATTGATATTCCATCACAATCGAAGTATGGTTGTCTAGAGCAGCAGACGGGGAAAAGGCCAGCCACCCTTCCATAAGATGGCAGCACATTCATGCGAGAGACCCTAATGCTCGTTTTTCTGGGCCACCAAGCACAAGATACGCGGCACCGTATGGAGGATCTTGAAATACATGGTATCGGCGGATGTATTTCGGAATATTCTGTTTTACTCGTACCTCAAAGTTGATTCTTGACTCCGAAAAAATTATGCGGAATCTACTATATATATTAAGAGTCGAAAGAGCGTAGGAATATTTAATGTTCAGAGAAATATTCAATAGTGATATATATGTATATATATATATATATAGGTCTTTTATAACGAGATACTCTAATCATTATATTTTTATTGATTATCTATATCTTCATTAGTATGTGTGTAATAGCGGAGGCATGATCGAAAACTTGGAATTGATCTACGTCTACTTCAATTCAAGTTCTAATAGTACTAATCAGTATTGATAACACGATACTCTAATCGTCGGTCTTAATGAGGTAGTAGATTAATTGCAAGCTGCGTCCCCTTAGAAATTACACAGCCTCCGTTATTTGTCCGGTCAGGGATTTGCTGCTTCGTTTATTAATATATCGACAGGTTTTACACAGCTGTTTCAGCCGGAAGTGTAATTTTATTAAGGCGAAAACTCGTTTATCCAGTCGCAACAAATTGTGGCTTTTACATCGACAAAACGAAGTCGCAGATTGCGCAAGAGTGTCGAAGCAATTCTTTTACCCGGGATTGTATATTAGGGATTAAAAAAAAACTAGTATAATCCTTTTCGTAATAACAGCGAGATACCTCCCTATGGCAATATCGGTATCTAGCAATTTTTGAAAATTGATGGTCAGTTTCAATTTTTCATAAAATGTCACCCGTCAACGATAATAAAATTTGCATCCCTTACAGGAATCTTTAACATTTCATATATATCCCCATATGGGTTACATGAATCGATTGATAATTTTTTGAAATAAATTTTTTCCTTTTTTTTTTCCCAGGCGGAAAATACGAACCTGTACTTCTGGATAATGCATACAAGGTACACATGAAACTCACTATACGATCTGTTGGACCGTCCGACTACGGTTCGTACAAATGTGTATCAAAGAATTCACTGGGTGGGACGGACGGGAGTATCAAGCTGTACCGTAAGTGTAAGCTTGCTCTTTGTTTATTATTTATCTCTTTAGAAATTCCAATAGTGTATCCGTCCCTATGTTCCCGTACAAGGGTACGTATACAATCCTGTGGATATCGTTGTTGTTTCACCGGAAAGACAAAGCAATTATTGGACACAGAGAAGTTGTATAAGGAAAGAGGCAGGAACTTTATGTATCCGGAACGATAATAAAGTTCATTAACGATTAAAGATAATGACTGTAATCATCAAGGTAATCGCACTGATTATTTTCCTATTTGATAAATGCGTTTTTTTTTTTTTTTTTCTTTTAGTTCAACCTTAAGTTTATCTAGTGGCCATAGTGCAGCAGTTGACTTATGTGCTATCTAGACTGTCATCTTACTAGATACCTGCTTTCCCGTACCTTTGAACACTATAGCAATATATTTCCTCGTGTCTCAAGCACAACAACGGTCCTTTCTCCTCAAAGGTAAATTAAAGATTAATACAGTCGAGGGATGCTGCATAGTGTCATTAATAAATGCCACGACACACCTACTCACTATGCACTGTATCAAGACTGTTGACCTGGACCAAGTGTCGTACAGTGTCGTGTGGTTTTGATACATGGCCAGATGGCGCCACAGGCAATATCGAAATTAAATTCAGAGTTACTAGACTTGCAGCTTCTCTGTTACTTACTCACGTTCCATTGGATTAATCATAGGTGATATTGACGTACACAGCCTTCCAACTAAATTTGTCACATCATATTAATTCGATCTCTATCAGAGCCTGGGATACCGTGACGAATTCTCTGTCCCCTTGTTCAATAGCATTTGTCAGCCGCATATGGTCCATAGCTGGAAAAAACATAATAAAAGTGAATATCGTTCGTCACTTTTGTTTTATCTCGTATCAGTGATGGAGAATGGAGCTCCAATGCTCTATATGACAGTACTGAAGGTAACGATAACTTTTTGGATTTTTTTTCTTCGAAATTATAAAAAAAAATACCTTGTACAGTCACGTGGAACAAAAATGTGAGTGAATTTTTCTTTTAAACAGTGGTACTCCTGTAATGATTTTTGGATCGCTGCAAGATACCGTCGATGCGATATTAAGTGGACGACAGTCGGTTTACCGATAAGCGATGTTGAGTCTTGCGCGGGTGGAGAAGATGAATTGTCGGAAAAGCTGAAAGGTGCTCGAAAGCTCCAGTCGATTTTCTGATAAATGTGACACAGTCAGTTTCCCGTCGACGAACCTCCAACTGCCTATTGATTTGCGATTGCGGCTTTTTTGGAACTCTTTCTTGATCGTTTCAAATGCAAAATTATTATTATCTGTACAATGAACACCGGATGTGATACTGGATCAGGAGAGGCATAGTCTTTATGCGAACGATAAAATTATTACTAATCGTATAAATGACGTTAACTTTATTTTTCTTTTAAAAAGCCACGAATTTCGCTATATCATATTTCTCTGCTTTTAACGTTACACTAGAAAGGTCGGAATCCTCTTTGGGAGATCTTATGTCTTTCTCTCTCTCATTGTCTCTGTACTTCTCGGCACTTGGTGATTCCCGCTAATGTTACCCATCGAGTAGGGATCCGATGTAATTTTCATGCATTGCAAACTAGCTACTTGCCATTAGCAATGTCATTGTCAGTCCTACCCACCAGGGGAATATCTACTGTCTGACACGGGCTGGAGCATCGGTGTCCTTATAAACGTCCACTAAGCTGAGTCATTGTGGAAGCCCCTTAATGATTAATGATACATACGGCAAGGAATTCTGTATATACCATATACGGTTATGGTGAGACCACTGGACCATAGTTCTTTTCTTTATATACGTTGGCTACCTACTATCTATGGTCTAGGTACTCTAGAGATCTAATGGAAGTTCTGGGTATTGGAAATGACTTATATCACATAATTTAAATACACCCTTTTACTTCGTTCAGCTTTTATTGACACAGGCGTAACGTTAAGAGTCTGTAGAGAAAGCGAGAAAGAGAGAGAGAGAGAGAGAAAGTTTGAAATTTCGTATTGTACTGAAAGGCGTTGTGTTCTTCGCACGGTGCTGCCGGGTGAGAAAATTCCCGGATTCTTCTTTCTCGACCGAGTAAATGGAGGAAAATGTGGTTGGCAAAAGAAAACCTCGGTGTTCCTTTGGAACTCGAGATTGCACCCAGACACGGTGATGTATGAGGACGACGGGATTCTAGAAAAGAAAGATTGAACTTTGTTCCTAAAAGAATAGATTCGTTACGAACAATTCCTCATTTGACAATGAATACAGCAACGGATAGAGAATAGCGCGAAGAGAGGAGAAAATTATAATAAAAATTAGCTGGAGTGGTTATTATTTTTTTCTCACTGATCTATATAATATATATGGTCTTTGACAATTTTTTAAGTCCTCCCTTCTAATCATGACGTAAAGAACAGAAAAGACCAGTTGCGGTTACGTTTTTTCATGAAAAAAGCCTAAAGTTCCTGCCACTACCTATTCCCTTTGTCCAAATGGCTTAGTCGCTTCCGTTCTGTAGGATCTGCAAATTTAATAACAATTGAAACGTGCCTTTTGCAGATGTTCCGTCGCCTACGACAATGCTGAGAATTAGCAGCACTACGCCAATGCCGACTGTGGAGAGGGGTGAGTGTTTTGGTGCTTTTAAATAAAAGCATTTCGACTTCCGACCCAACGTCACGGCTGGTCGAGTCAAATGATTCTACTTCTGAAACTTTACAGTGGAGAAGAAGCAGCGTTCCAGGCAAAAAATTCCACCGAGTTCCATGCCCAACGTTAACGAGGTCGTGGATGCTTCTAAATCCGCAGCCAATAGAAATGGTACGTTTTTTAAATAAATCAGATGATTCGTCACGATCCGATATGTTTCTTCGGTCTAATTCAAAATCTTTTCTGGCATTAAATTTCCTACCTTGAACTTCGCTAATATCTTTTGGGAGGGGGGGAGGGGGAGACTTATTTTAATATTAAAATTTACGTTTCATATTAAAATGAGTCTTTTTCGCATTTTCTAGATCTACGACTTCGCGGCAGGCAGAGCGACGACAGTCGCAGGAACGATAATGACTTGAGTCACTCGGCTGACGTCACTGGTCAACAACACGACAACACGGCGCAATCGATGTCGTCGACTGGACACATTCGATTTTCCTTGGTATCGTCGGAAAGCATCGTTTACGTGATTTTGATAATGACGATATCGTAGTCTGTGGGGAATCATGAAAATGGAGTCCGATCGAACGAGAGACAAGATCATCATGGGCTGCGTCATTGATACAATTGATTCGACCTAATTAACGTAGTTTATTGAAATTGGAAAAATATTGGATTCTTCTTCGCTTCCAGTGTTCAAGATTCATCGAACGTACCTGCGAACGGTCTTTGTCGATCCGGATGATTAGCGATACTCCAAAGGATTTTTCTTATAGACTATTTCCTGTGACTCATTCTGATCCTCCATGGTGACGTGTATGACGTCATCGGCATCCTTGCCATAACATCCTGTACCTATTTCTCTTGTGGAGTTCGTTACCGGAGTTTCATCAGAACGTTCTCACCACGCGGAAATTGCTCTTGACTCAATACCTACCATCTTTGATGGGTCATCTTATCTGATATGATCCAAGATAGCGTTCGTTTTAAAATAATTTACGATGATAATCATCGTCGTCAAAACGAATTTTCTTATTGGACTTTTATTATTTTTTTTTTTTTATTATTAAATTCTGGATTGCACCCCGTCGTATTTCATTGACATTTGCACCGTAAATGTCAGATTTAATGATCCCAGGTCACGCAGACAATTCGAATTTAGTGGCTGAGAATTAATTCCAGGTTTGACGTATCCCGTGACGTCATTCCACCCGAGACTTTAAAGATACGAGCTTATCGATTCTTTTAGCATTAAAATTTTTTATTATTTTACCACTGAGACACGATTTTTTTGTCGTGACTTCTCCTGTTTCTTCAGGGGGGTATCTGATCAATCGATTTCTGTCCAGGATCATGGTTTTGGCTACGATGCGTGTCTGTGGTTATCAAATGAAATCATTTTTTTTTCTCAAAATATTCTAAATTTCATTTTTGACTAAATTCTATATTCACATCGTTAAGTCCACATTGCTCCTCTAGACAATTCTTTTTATCCTGATTGATATGGACGCAGCAGCCTAGCCATAAAGTCAAAAAAGAAACCAATTTATTTTATCGATAAAAACTTCAAAAAAATGTATCTTGGAATCGTCTTCGTGTAATCTTCCAGAAGTCACATATCACTTCAGTCTTTTTTTTAACTATAGCGAGTGAGTTCTTTCTTTCTAAACTTACCACCCGTATTGAGCTCGCCAGCAAATAGTTACCGTGTAATATAATATTTTTATGAAACATCACGCTCAAGCATTTCATTAGAATACGTATGAGATATATATCATCGTCATTAATTAAAAAAAAAAATTGTAATCATTGTACGTATCCATGTTAACGTACAACGAGCATAAACGTACTTTAAGAATAATTAAAACAAAGTGACAGATTGTGTTTGTTTACGAAAAATTTTTTAGTGTCATTGTGTACAGTGCATAAGATTCTACAGAAATTCGACACTAATAAGCAACGTGAGGTCATTCGAAAAATCGTGTATATTTCATCAAGTTTGAGTACTCGAATGTCCCTGTATATAAGATCAGTATTATACAATAAGAAACATATTGTAATGGGACTCTAATGTGATAAGGATATTAAAAAAAAAAGTAATGTAAATATTAACTATAATCAATAATTTTTAGCATTGTTATAAATTGTCATTAAGACAAGCTGTAAATATTAATTGTTAGACGTTAGCGTATTTATGTATATCAACGTATTAACGTACTTTACACAGTTGCATGTGAAACACGTGTACATAAGAATCGATGCGATTCATTCCTGATGAAGTGCATTTTTTTTCTTAGTATTAATATTAGAATTTAATTAATCATGATAGTGTCATCGGTGTAGCGTGATAACGGAAACGAGCCTATTTTCTGTCTACCGTTTACATGAGATTTGCATATGAATTAACTAACGACCTCAATTGCTCGCTGCCCATTGAGAACACGTGCTACCATATGAATCATATGAGTATGTATAATTATTTCTTGCGCTATTCTGTAATTGCGCGAAACACGCGTTACCTACTAAGGAGTAAGTGCGAATTGAGATTCTGTAAAATATTTTTTTTTGAGTCATCGATAAAGTAAGATGTATTTATTGTAATATTGTAAAATAATAACGCCTTTATTGTATTAATCATGCGTACCACCATGTGAGCAAAAGAATTTTAAAAAAGACATCACGCAAAGTCATACATTAAATCATGGTACAACTGACCACTAATACAGTTTTCATATAAAAGATTTTAACCGACGATATATTTTTACCGAGCAGTAAAATATCATTTTCAAATGGCGACTGCGAAAGGCTTTTTAATATAATTTGTAACGAGCTTTGTCGTAGCTCCGACTGTGAGTTTTAGCAGGATAAATTATGCTGGCGACCAATAACGAACGTAAAGTTTCTTCGGTGCGTTCAACAGTTTTAACGAAGCTACTATATAGACTCTAAAATAACAGATAATTGTCTAAACTGGGAAAATATATAACACTAGTCGAGGTCGAGTAATTGCGAAGAACTTTACAATCTGCGTTATCAGTCCCGTGCGCTGCAAGGAGAGATTGCGATGAAAAGAAGTTATTTTAATAGAGTACACTTTATTTACAATCGTAATCGCTTTTAGTTGTACAAATATAATAGTGTATTCGCATTAATTTTTAAGTGTAGGTATACAATTCTAAATTTATCATTAGATCTCAAAAGCTTTACACTGATCCATGTTACCTTATGTATCTCATAACGAGCGATACAACAACGACAGTCTCATGTTACGATATTTTTTTTTTTTTTTTGGAAGCTATCCACCTGTTCTCAAAAATCTTTCGACTACTCGAAATAGTTATCAGGCGGACTTTTTTTTTCTTTCTCTTCTAATCTTATCTAATATTCGGATAATAACTCTTTCTCTCTCTCGCACTCGTGCGACCATCAAGTCGGTTAAAATAGTAAAATCTCAAAGAATTTTGAACGGCCTCGTCCTACAAAGCTACGAACGCCAAGTATAACGTATCTTTTCTATTTTGTTGCAGTCTTCTTGGTACGTCTTTTTATTTCTTTGCTGCCTTCGTCACGTGCCAACCAAGTGCATATCCACCGAATGCTCACATGTTCTTCGATGCATACGAAGGATGGATACGTCACGGGTAGTCCCCCCCCCCCCCTCCTTTACGACTCATAAAATATGAGACGGTCCTTCTGTATCTGATATAAATTTCTCTCATGCAACATATTTGTCTATGAAAGCTGCCGATATATCATACAGATATATCGTATTTATATCTACGTCACATACACCTACTCGTATCCACGTTACTCCAAAGCAGAGACAGAGACAAGCGCAAAATATTATAAGATCTCGAGGAAAAGCAAAGGCTCAACGAAAGTACATTAAAAAAAGTATTGTAGAAATTTGAGAGCGAAGAAAATAATTTTTTTTTTATTTTCCTCGAAAATCCGTACTACTGATCATACTTGCAATCAATATGATGTAATGACGAGTATTGTGTATTTCAAGATAACGGATGGAAACACTCGTTAGGTTTACATTGATAATTAGGAAAATAAGTATTTTTCAAAAATTATCAAAAAATCTACTCAGGCGTGTAAGACACGAGTCAATCACTCGGAACACCGATGATACGAATTAAAAAAAAAAAGACGCTTAAATAAGAAGCAGGTCGAGATGATAAATGTCTGAAATATATATCTGACATTGGAAACTTATTGGATCTACGTGTTACGCGAATAAAATTTATGCCTGAATACGCCCAGGTTATCAGATCGTCGCCAGCCTAGCGAATAATTAAGTGATTTTACTTAGCACGTGTATAAGAAGCACGGGGAATGCATCCTCTCTGTACACTATAGTGTATCTATTAATAGTCTTATTTAGTCGATCACTTACGTACTTTCCTTAAATTATCCAATTAACATACTTTCTATAGACAAGCTCACTCACTCCTAACAGACGTGTAGGACGCGGATAATTATCTCATTGTCGCACGTTAATCGTGCCTTTATCGTCGCATACATTGTATGATGATGATATTATCTACAATGTCGAATGATGCAAAAGATAAAAGTTGCATTCCTAATGGAAACAACCATATATATATATAATATAGTTATACAATAGAGTTATCACGCAGTCAACAGGATCGACTCGCTTACAAAGCAGTAAGTCCAACGGAACTGATAAGCGTAATTATTACAGGAAAATTCGTATGACAAATGCGCAGAAAAAAAAAAGCAAAACTGTCCAAATGACAAATTCTTCAGGTTATTTTGATAATTTCTATCATTCGTACAGTCGCATTGTTTTAGAAAAATGTGTTAGTTTACGAAATACGATAACCAGGCGCTTTGGTATCAGTGGATTAATTTAAAGTAATTTCTTAATTCATTGACAGCCAAGAACGTTGACAGGAGCGACGCGCGAAAGTCCCTAAAATTTAAACTCGCACGAAGCGTCGTTCTTGGCAGTGAAGTGCGAAACGAACGCGATTGAATAACTCAAGCGAATTCCTATCGTCTCGCTTGGATGCAGCCATTGTATTTTGAAGTGGCAGAATTATTTCTGAATAGGAGTTGATGGCTGAATGTGGAATACTGAGAATACCCGGAATTCCCTTAAGCCAAATACACATTTAACATCAGGGATGACTATTACAGTGGCATTGAGGATTGACATGAGTTTCCGCCAGGATGCGTCACAGTCACGTGATTTCTATCCGATGGCGAAGGATGCTTTATCACAGAATGAAGTTTCGCATCGATGAAGATCCGGGATATTCTGGTGAGGCGGCTTTCATTTTTTGTCTCTTGGGGAGGATGCGCCTTTATGCTGTACCAAATGGTCCGAGATCTTTTATGGCGAATCAGTAGGGTGAAACGAGATCGATGATGGCCGACGACGCTTGCAATTCAGTACCGTGAAGTATGACGTTTGTTGCTGCTGACTTCAGGGTGATTAGAATTCAAGTGACGTCACGCGACACGTTCCTAATGCATTTGCTGTGCCGGATGTCGCAGTTCCCGTACGAGGATCTTTATTCTTTTTTGTAAATAAACTGTGCTGGACAATCGTATGACTTATTGAGATTTTTATAACCTTCCACACATCCGAATCTGTACAATCGACTTAATTTTAATTAGTATCCACTAGGGTAGTCCGTTACTTATTTGACATTCCACAGATCATAATTGCGTATCCACCTTTACGATATCGATGAACATGTCTATCTAATTGTATTTTGCAACGTGGCACGCTACAGTGCCATGCAATTCTAAATGAATCCTCGCAAAGTCTGTATTATGTACATTTGTAAGCATTGTTTGTAAATGCGTGTCTTATAAAGTATTTTTTGGTTTCATTTCTTTATCTTTTCTTTATTCAAAGTATATCGTATCCTAGTGCCGCTCACTCGTCGCTCGCGCTCTCTCTATTGTTCTTCGAATTTAGCCAATTAAAGTTCATTAAAGAAATAATAAGACAGCGAGATCAATCTTCGTTCGATATAAACATTGTCCTTCCAGTCTCTCTTTTCTTTTTTCTTCTTTTTCTTGACATTTAACATATTTCCCATTACTCCATGATGCGTCACGTGTCCATATTGTTTGCTGGTTTCTATTCGTACGATGAATTTTCCAAATGCTCTTTTTCTCCTCTCTACAGGGCATATGTGAACTACTTCGCATAGAGTGTTCCCTTTGATTTCACAAGTCGATATTACTATTGGCCTTCTTTTCAAAGATGTTCCTTGTCGCAGCGAATCGGAAAGTTCTCGCAAAGCTTTTTGCGTCCATTGAAAAATTTTCAACGGTAATACATCAGGAGTATCCTGAGGATCGATCATCCGTGTATTTCTATTGACGTGTTTGTAAGCAAGATGGCAATTTTGACGAACTGTATTTTCAATGGCGAACGAACGAGCTGCGATTATTATTCGATGAGAATTATCCGCTCAGACTGGACGAAGCGCTTGTAACTGTGGCTGATGACGATGAAGGCAAAGGATCAGGATGACCGTGAAAAACGTTAAGCTCGGACAACATCTAAGGGCAAGCGTTCCTGAATCCTCAGCATCTTCGTAATCTTCGTCGGCGTCACCCTTGCGTCCGCGAAGCTTTAAGTCTGCAAATGAAAATTAACGTTACCGAAAAAATTCTCATTACAGCAATCTCTCCTGGGTTCGAATAAATTTTCGAACGAGAAGAGTCTGAATTGATTTTGGTACTAAAATTAAAAGATTCATTCGTCCCTTACCCCTCTCTTTCAGCATGTCCTGACTTCCTTCGATTACATTCCCTTCGGCATTTTTCCTGAGTTTTCCTGCAAGAGAAAAAAATATTTTTTTTTTTATTAAAATTTTCACAATCCTTGTCCATATCACACAAAGACACGCGTTTCCTTCTGGAGAACGCGAATAATCAAAAAAGGATAAACAAGTTATTTTCTTGCAATAAGAAATTTTATACAAATAAAATTTTTTAAAAATATACTTTCTTCCCTAAGATATTAAAGGTACATAATTTTCTGGCGACCTCCGAAATGCAGCTGCATATCCGATAAGAGGCGTGTCAGCACTGCATGTACCTTTTCCATTAATATGCACATTTTCGTGATGCATTTTGCTGAAGTGCCTTTATCCGTTCCTAACATTATGTCGCGTTTCCATTACATTGAATATTCATAGCTTCGACACATTTGACCGTGTATTAAATAATATATCGAAACAACGACCATCGTAACCTCCGTCCCATATAATTCGCGCCAGTGCGTATGTCCAGACATATAAATCAGTTTGGCAAAGGCCAGTTAAGTTTTGACTAGGTTAAGGCCAAGTTCTCTTACATTTATAGCTACGTGAACCAGGCTTTAGTTAAAACGAGCAGAACGATTGACCGAGCGACTTTTCGCGGTGAAGCTTAATACACAAAGGTATAACGACGTCAAGAACGCAATTCCATGATGACATGTCTGTAAGTTGTCTTACACGAGTGACAATTATTTATTTCTTCTCCAAGACCTCTGAGAGCTTCACTATTTTCATTTTACATTGTTACCATTTTTTTTTACGATGCACCAGTCCTTTCAGTGTAACGGAAGCATGGTTACACCGGGCAATAAAAAAAAAAAATTTACTAAATCCGACACCTCAGCCACAGAATTCCAATACAAATGGACATGACGCCGAGAGACTTCCTAATTATTAAATCGATCGATCAATCACTATTTACAAATAATACATAAACTCAGATCGAGACTTAACATTTTTTTTTCTAACGTCAGTCAACCTTTTGTACGTACAATCTGATATTTTTTAAAAATCCAAAATTAAGTTCGGGATTCAAGAAAATACATAAAAAGTTTCCCATGCACTTTACAACGATAACTCCTCCCGATGGTTCATCGGCTATAGTACTTTTTGATATTTTTTAAAAATCCAAAATTAAGTTCGGGACAC
>JARQSV010000045.1:554228-575171 GCA_030142285.1 Calameuta idolon | reverse complement strand
AACGATAACTCCTCTCGATGGTACATCGGATATAGTATATTTTGATATTTTTTTTAAATCCAAAATTAAGTTCGGGACACAAGAAAATATATAAAAAATTTCCCATGCACTTTACAACGATAACTCCTCTCGATGGTACATCGGATATAGTATATTTTGATATTTTTTTAAAATCCAAAATTAAGTTCGCGATTCAAGAAAATACATAAAAAATTTCCCATACACTTTACAATAATAACTTCTCCCGATGGTTCATCGACTATAGTACCGTTTTATCACGTCGTTCGGTGCATCGTTTGTCTTAGTTTCTTGCGCAATATTTATTTCTCTTGTTCGCGGTGCAGGAAACTTCCGACCAGTCATAAAAACATCGATTAGCCGTAAAACGAGGTAGGAGCATTATGCTTAAAGTTTTCCCATTGAGAGATGAACCTGGCAGAAAAAGTAGCGGAGGAAAGACTTTCGAAGCAAAAGCCAACGTTCCCTCTTCTCTACGGTTACAGCTCGACTCGATACAACGTTGCTCCCCGCGTATAGAGACTTTCGTTAATGACGTGGGTAAATATATTTCTTTCTCTTTGGCACAGCCCTGGTACCTATAATTTCATAGGCATAGGTATGCCGTACGAATAAAAAGTCTTCTGCGTATTTTTCTATACAATGACCGAACTGTTACGCGGTTTAACGCTCGGCTACTTATTTTACACTCGGCTCCGAAGAAGAGTCATTGGGTACACTTGTCTTAACAACTAAGCAGGGTTAGGCGTATAATATATTATTTCGGACACGTACGCTCCCATAAGTGCGCGGGTACAGTGTAAAAGCTTTGTGGGACACAATATGATGGTCCTCGGGAAGGGTCAGGCAAGTAGTTTGCATAATGCTTGTACATAGGACATTGCCGCACAGGTGCCAGAGTTTCCGAAACTCGTGTGAAAGGACTCCGGCTGCCGTCAGTTTTAGGCGTTAGCCAGCGCAAAAGAGACTCGAGCCAGGCTACGGGCCAAAATGGCATTCAAGAGATTTTGGCAAAAAGTTTTTCTTTAAAGCTGCTATCACACGTTGGATTTAGCCTCGTGCTTTCTTTTTTTTTCTTCTATCGCGGAACATCAAGCTCTTTTTTTTTTTAACTCTTTACTGCTTCTGTACGACTCTCGAAATACATACTGAACACATTTCATGTGATACATATATATATATATATGTATATATATTCCACTGTAGAGAAGAATCTATTCATTTAGATTTCCTAGACGCAAACCGAAAACCCTATAGGAAGGTGCGCAGCAATGTTTGCTTTTGATTTGAAAAACTTTGAAAATTTTAAAAATTTCGAAGCTACGCATATAAAAAAATTGGAAAACCTAAGTGAAGGGACTCTGTAAATTTTTTGCAAGCTTCGTCCTTCGACTCGTCACTACGAGACTTTAACGACTGTTCACAGGTTCGAAGTTCTCGTCACGTCATTTTTTAATGCTTACTGAACCAATAGTCTTTCAGAGTCGTGGTATAAGCCTTTTTGATTTTTATGCGATTTGGTAAAAATTAGTCTGACTGAAATGACAAATTTTGTTTACGTACAAAATTTATTTAAAACTCCTTATATGTAACGAATGTCGATACTAAATGTGTTTAGATTAAATTTTGAATTATTTTTTAATACTAAAATAACCAAATTTATTGAAACCGTATGTTATCTACAAGGACTGTAGGATGATACGAGGCATTCGTACTGTAGGGAATGTTGGTAGTTACTAATAAAGGGTTGTTTCTAGAGCGTAGGAGTATAATCAGTATTACATTGAAATCGTCGTCTGATGGTATTATATATATGTATATATATTTCAGGAGTATGAAATACACGGTGGGACTTACCGCTAATCGGATTGCATTAATATTCCCTAATAACTTCAAGTGAACCTACATGCGTTTGCATTTCACATGCAAAACACCGAATCATCGTTAACGTCTGATAAGTTGACTATCAGAAAGTGCTTGTGTTTTTAGTCAAATTGAAAATTTGTTTGAAAATTACAAAGTAGGCTTTGACTAGTCTAAAACTATTTGAAAGTGACAAAATAAATTTTCAGTTTGAAAATTACGTCTTATGTCACGCGCTAATTGGACGTTGAGATACGAACGTATCCATTCAGTGTTGTGCTGACTGGAATTTTTCATTGAAAAATTCGATTACAACCAACGATATTCCGACTGCCTTTCAATTAACCCGGAACAGAAAAAAATAATTTTGGCAATAAAAAAAAAGTAGCCGTGATTTCGACATGTGCAAAAAATATTTAAAAAAGTTATAATAATCATGCCCGTGTAAAACCATAAAAAATGTTGTTAGCTAAATTTCTTTGTTGAATTACGTAAATTAGAATTTTGCATTATTTAGATCGTCGATAAGAAAAAAGAAACACGCGATTCAGGCGGATAGAAAAAAAAAAGCGGCATCGATTTCCGGTCTCTGGTCATATGGATTTCCAGGAGGAACCATTGCGTGACTGAACAGTATCTCGCTTTGTCAATCTCAAGCGAAAATTATTTAATGTCTGCCAGTGGGAAGTCGGATAAGGATGGGCGCAAAAGGTATAAGGAGGAGTTTTTAAAGTGGCATCTTGCGAAGCGTGAGCGCTAATGTTTCCGCTGACAGCTGAGATCATTGGTTCATTTATACTTGAAATCCGCGGGGCCTGAATTCTCGCCTGACAAAGATCAGAGGAACAAAGGCAGACAGTGAACTCGATATTTGGCTTTAGACAGATCGATCGAGTTAATCAGGCGCGCCTGTAAATAGATATTTTTGAAAAAAAAAAAAAATTTGATAAGAAAGTTTCGATATTAAAACGTTATTTAATTTTTCAAATTTTGGAAATGCTTCACTGGCGTTTTGCTCATTATAACGGATACACTCTGCAATGCAAACTCTATAGTTGATATCGTCGATAATACCCGAAAATTGACACAATGACAGGTTGGCTGAAACAGGATGAATATTAATGTGAAAAAATTACGGAAAGGTCGGATATTTCTTCTTATATATCGTTAAATAGTAATTTGAAAAATCTTACAAGCGATCGATTCATAACATTTACGTGGAGTTGAAGGAATATACATATATAGTATGAACGAAGATGCGATTCGATAGTCGAGTCGTTATTTTGGTTCTTAATTAAATCAATTAATCAGACGATACTTAATCCAAGATATGTAAATGCGTGTCATAATTCCATCATTGATGTTTTTTATGATTATGACCTTGTTACCTTAATTATTTTCCCTTCCTCGTCATCAGCTAACGAGCCTATTATATACAGTAGTAAATCCTCGATATAAATGATCAAATAATAATTCACGTTCCTCGTATCATCCTGATTCGTAATTATCAAATTATTCGCCGGCACGAATTTTCTCTATCTATTCTATTAGCCAGGACTTGATTTCGTAAATGGATACGTACGATATAATGGGCACTTTACGACATGATTACTTTCATTCTGCTGTTGCAACTGTCAATGACCTCGATAACGACGTAATTTCTTCTCCTTATATAGGTTACAGAATAAAAAAAACATCATGGAACGACAAAATGATAAATAATGATTCTCACCTTTGTATTTGGTATCATTGGCTCTACCAGAATCGGAAGTAGCACTAGACGGTATTTCTGAAATAGAAATTTCACTATAGAAGTCATAAATCAGATAGCTGACGAAAATTCGAAATATTCAAATAATCGCCAAATTAATAATTTTACATTCAATTAAATATCTTACAGAACGTTCCTGAGGAATCAGACTGTACATCTGGTAAACAGTAGATGGCATATTTATCGAGCACCCAATGAAAACTACTGGGTGTTCAAATTCATATTTAGTCTCACCGGGTATGTATGTACAGTCGTTTCAAGAATAAAATTTTCTGTCTGGGGGACTTATTAACGTAAAAAAATCATAGGAAGATGGCCCCTCGGAAGGCTATTTTACTCGCGAGTGAACTAATGATTTTCGTTTACGTGCCAAGTTGAACGGCATGAGCGAGCACCGTGCGAAAAATTCGCCCGGTAATAACAGTTGCGTGAAGACGAAAGAACGGACTGGGAAAAATAAGAGTAGGAGAGGGTTGATGGTTTTCTGGGGTAGAAATTTTTTCTCATCGCAAAGACCTTCCATTTGTTCATCATCGTTCCTTTATACGTACCGCGTACAATTCTGGTAGGTTCGTTTGTAACGAGTAGAGACTATACATGTATGTATATACATACGATCAAGTTGATATACAAGTAGATTGGTTATCATTACGAATTGAAATAACGAGATGATAAATTTGAAATACAGGTAAATTTAATGGTTAACCACAAAATCAAATTGGAAATCTCCCCCCCCCCCCTCCCCCACCCACCCTCTCGCCGTTTCGTGCAATGAAAACTGCCGGTTTGTGGTTAAATCGTATTCCGACAAAACGTTACCGATTTAACTCTATAATGCCAAAACATCCTGTAATGAATACACGGTTCGATAGACTCAGTACGTTGTAATTCGTTGATACGTTGCTAATTCACAGGGAATCCAGTTCGCGTATACAAGCATGCGCGAATCCGTCAACCGCATTTTCACATCCAACAGGCAGAATGATTTGTGCCTCTCATTAAAGTCCGGCATAAGAATTAGCATCGTTAAGGGTACATTTCGACAGTGAGTAGTTAAAATAATTTTCGAAAGTGTATAATTCGTATGAAATAATTTTTTTTTGTATTATTTACCGACCACCGAAATTGGGTTGGCTCGTATGTACTCGTGCTGTAATTAAAATGCAATTTACTCACGGTAAAGCTTAATGCTGCCGTCCGTGTCGCCCAATGAATTTCTCGAGACGCATTTGTATGCTCCGTAATCCGATGCCGTGACCGAACGTATGGTCAGCTTCATGTGAACTTTATACGAAGTGCCAAGAATTACAGGTTCGTACTTTCCACCTGTTTTGAAAAAGAAAGAGAAACGTTGATTTATTTATTGTATTTTTAGGACTGTAAAGTGGTGGGTGCGACATGAAATATTGCCACACTGCGGAATCTTGTGTAGCATATCTTTTCACGGAGTAACTGGGTGATAAGAAATCAGTGACTTAAGAAGATTAAGATCGACATATTGTAAATTACTCGTAACATAATAATATCCTGGATATTTCTATGGATGATAATGTCGGACTGTATCTGGATAGTAGACACGTCAAAGAGTTGTACAATGTATTTCAAGAATTGTGATAAAATAGCGAAATATTGAGACACGTGTCCCGGACGTCAATAGGCAATACAACTAGATCGGAGGCAGCTTTATTCGTTTTCTGAAACGAAAAATGGCGATGGTAGATAAATATATATTACCTATATATATGTACATATACGTAAGAAGGTAGAGACCGTAGCAGTACGATGAATTTCTTGAAAGATTCACTTGGTCGTTAAAGTAACGTCACAATGGTTCAATCAGTATTTGAAAATGGCTTGAGAAATACGCGTGTCTAGATCGTTTTAGTATTCGACGTGCAAGAAGGTAACTTAACGTGATTTCGGTTTATAACGACACCATTGAGGCATTCCAGGCAACTTCCATGGTACGAGGCACCATTGCCGTTGGCGTGGCTATATAAAATGGTCTGAAATAGTAACAGAACGATTGCGAATGCACGCGAGCACCACTTTGCGAAGGGATCGCCACCCTGCGGCCAAGCCGGGAGTTAACGGTCGTGGCGCTTTCTTACGGCCAACTATGGAAATACCGATGGAGATAGAGAACGCGTAAAACACGAAAGTGGAACAAACATCGATGGCCGGTTTCTCGGTAGCTTTAGCTGTTTCGTGGAAAAGTGTGCTGGTAGTTAGTCGACAACAAGGGAGGAGGACGTGTGTGGATGCATATACGTATGGAGCTGGACATGTGAGTTAACCGTAACGAAATTGTGAGCCATTAAACAAACGTAACCTGCACGCATTTCTACGTACATCAAAAGTATGATGACCGTTAGAACTGAATTCGAATTTCGTGGCGTGACGTGTTATTGGTTCCGATACACATGCAAATATGTTATCTACAATATAATAGGCTTATGGGAAAAGCATATATGGTAACTCGGGCTACACGTAAATCGCTACTCTATACTGTCCTCTACACACATTCTGTGCTCTCATCCGACACGAGACCTTCCTCATAAATGCCAGATAAAATCATGCTATATCTCTAACGTCGTACCGAATCTGGCAGCACATGCATTATTCAAAAGCTAATTTCGTTCGAATAACCGGCTGAAAGAAGCCGCGTGTCCCGCGAAACTCTCAAATATCGGCACGTCTAATGGGCGTAAGGAAATCTATATGGAAAAAAAAAAGGAAAAATGAAAAAAAAGGTGTAGAAGCCCGAAGAAAACATATATATATATATATCAAGTTTGGGAGTCGAAGAAATCGATTGCTCGTATAAGGTGTACTAAATCCTCTCAGTTTCATGGATGGGTGTCTCTAAAGTGAACTCTAAATATATATATATATATGTATATAGATCTATGCATATGTGCCGAAACATATATATCTCTCGGCAAAAACGATCCGACGGATCAGAGAAGTCTTATTTATTCATCGACTCCATGTATAAGATAACTTTATTCGTTTTCTTTCTTCTTTCTTTTATTCTACTCCTTACATCGATTTCTTCCAAGCTACTTTGTACGATAATCAAATGACTTCGTACACGCGAATCCACCATTGACGAACTAACGTGACTGGATTATATCTATTCGATAAAGAGATTCGGATACTTTTAATCCTTCTCGTGTCAGGATTACCTTGCGGAACTATCTCGTCCTTATCCCGGGTCCAGTAGTTGATGGATTTCGGGTAGGCCTCGGAATGACACTCCAGCGTCATCTGCTGACCCTCCTTGGCTCCGACTAACTGGTTCTGGATCCAAATCATTGGAGGGACTGTGGGAAATGAGTTGACGTACGAGAACGGAATATATAGTCGCATGAATATATTCATTAGAAAAAGAAGTCTAAGTAATATGCATGACTCTTCAAAGTCTCAACGATTTCTCAGAATCTCGTAAAAATTATATTACGTAAATCGCATTGATTGGTTGAACGAAACTTGATATACTTTCGCAAAGACTTTTTACTTGACACGTTTTACGTACAGTGCTCTTTGAGAAACATTCTCAACTTTCAGCCATTCTTATGTAAAGTCCTGTTAAACCAAAGTTGGTATAACTTTGCTAACCGGATCGAAATTTAACTTCGTATTATTCATTGTTTTTTTTTTTTTTTTTTTTTTAAGAATACCCGAATAAAAAATGTAAACAGAATAGCATGGAAAGAAAATTTCTATACGATACCTGTTTAATTTTACATGATTATTAATTGAAATTTATTAATTGTAGGATTATTCAATATAATTGTTATACGTACAATGAACAATCATCATGATCCTTTTGCTCACGGTGGGTGGCACGCCATTGGACGCTATACAGAGATATGGTCCCATGTGCAATCGATTGACTTTGGTGATGGTGAAATTTGGTCCATCGACGCTCATCACTGTAAATAATAAAAAAAAAAAAAGAAAAATAATCAATAAAGCTACAGAACTCGCAATGTATAATTTATATGCCGAGAGACATGTTTTATTAAACGTGCTATTCATTAAGAAAATTTCTGGAGTGCCGTAAGGTAGCAACTTTTTCCGCAGACCCTTCATTACGATTTAAAGGCACGTGGAGAAGCACGTATATAAATAATACAAAGATACCTCCCTACGGATATACAGGGTAGTGTTCAATTAATTAAAAATCCGAGTGAAACTTGAGAGTATTGATAAACGTTGAAAAAGCTCGATTAATTATAAATATAAATGAAAAAATTATCGGCTGTATGTACGTGCGTAATAAATTGTTTTTCCAGATGTTAATCACTCGCAACCGGGATAAACATGGCTATTTACCAGCTGTATTAAATTGACTGTGAATGGTCAACGCCTGAAACAACAATTTATTGAATTACGAACCCTCGGCAAGGGACAACTTTTATTTACACGCTTGTTGGATAGCGCGCGTATATATATACATATATATATATATATATATATATATATAATATATAAAGGTACAATGACAAAAAGCCGCGTCCATTAATGCGACATATATATGAATTCCATTTTCGGTCGTTTGGTGTAGTTTTAGCACCGTGCGTATTGCTTTACACGCACTTTCACCATTTTCCGTCCTGACCAGACCACCGCACGCGAAGACTCTAATCCTTATTTACCTAAAAAAAGAAATTCATGAGGTTCGCGATTCTATCCGGCCTCGCGATAAGGCTGTTTGTATTTAATTTTTTTATTTTTTTCCAATGTGTTTCACGACGTCCAGAGACTCATCAACCGTTCCAATCTGTTTCAGCAAGGTAATTTAACGGCGTCAGTTTAACTCCGTAACACGGTTCTGACGCTGCATCAGTTACAGACCCGAATGCAGTTTACTGATTCAGAACTCAACGGGGAGGCTGTCTGGGTTCAGATGGTAGCCGCAATTAAATACAGGAGAATATTTGCACGTTGCTAACAGACCAAACGAGGCTAAAGACGCGAGGATTAAGGGATGCTTGAAAAGCAGTGAAGTTTCTTCAAGGACCCCAATCTGCACTATGAGAAACCGGTACGACGTTTCATTTCCACCTAGAGAGTACAGATATACTATATAAGTATACAATTGCAGATACACTATCAAGACTCAAGATGTTCACCCAATACCCAACCTCATCTCTGATTAGCTATCTAGACACCGTACAGTCGGCAATACGTCTTTGGATGTATTCATTAATCCAAAGTCAGCGGCAAACGTTGATATCCATGCCGGCGTCGGTTCTGGCAGTGATGGTTGGTATGCCAGTTACTGAAATTCACCTACGGTTGGCAGAAGGGTACGTACTCTGCTAATGAAGTAGCCAACATGAATACTGACCCCAATAGAGAGCCGTAGCCTGAACGCCGATAAGCCTTCGCCTTACTGCGACTGAACGTGACTAGCTGAAAGGCAGCCGTGACGTTTGCTTCTTTTAAATTAACCGGTTAACTTTTCCTTTAATCTCTCGTCTGTAGGTGCAACCCTTATTTTCATTTTTTTTTTCCTTTCTTTTTTTTCTTCTCATTGAATATTCTACCCTCTAAAATAGCCAGAGACAGTTATAACGATCGGCGGGGGTTTTGCAAATTAATTTGAATAGCTTAAGACGCAAGTACGGCTGGCGTGACTGTGGCGGCAAATTTGAATGGTCTATTTCAGTCTAGGTGTTACCATGGTCCTATCTCGCTTGTATAAATGAGGAAGCTTACAAACACTGCAAAGGGACGTCCCTCTATCTCAAATCCCTATTATTAATTCTTGCAGGACTCATATCCCGGAACGTGATCCGCCCCCCTGTGTGTCCGGTCCGGACTCCCGTTTCTCTGTTTGCCAATTTCAATGCAAATACAGAAGAGCTTTCTGCTTCTGCAAACGTATCACCTCTCTAACCCCTTGGCCTGGCTTGAACGCCAAATGTTTACCATCCCCTGAGACGTCGACTGGGACTCCACCGGTGAGCTATGAATATAGTCATGTTTAGTTTTCACGACACTTTTTTTTTACTTTGTTTATTAAGAAATATTCAATACAGATTCTAGGCTACCTCGGAATTCCCTAGAACAAGGATACGCCTGATATACACCTAGGGATATATGTGGACCGACCGCTGCAGCATCTCATGGGAATCCCTGTGTATGGCTATCAAGTAAATAAAATATGAGACTCTTTATCAGGACTTGGATAGGCTTCGATTTTCATATCGCTCCATCAGCTTTATCGTGATTGTAGAAACGTGTTAGCGATGTGATTTCCGGTAACGTATCTGCATGGTAATAGAACGGTGTTATGGTGGTGTTACACGTACGTGAGTGTGGAGGGAGAGAATCAAAAAACTTTTGACGCGAAACATTAATTCTACGCGTAAAAAAAAAATCCGAGCAACTTTGCACTTTTATTTTGCCAAAAGTGAGAAAATACGTGAAAATTTATTTATTCGTGGAATATTGCTGTATGCATTAACCTTTAATACTAACAGGAAAGTTTCATTTTAATATCGATATGTCTATAGTGAGACGTGAAGCTGGCACAAGTGTATATTTTATTCATCAATTACCCGAGTACATTAGCGACCGAAAAACTTTCGAGAAACATTAAATTTCCATACAGAAGTCCTTCACGTGCGAATTCAAGTAAGTTTCTCGGACTCACCTTGCTGTCCATTTCCAAGAAGCATAAGCTGACCGTCTTCTCTTCGCCAGGTAATGCTAGGTGGTGGTGATCCGGTGGCCGTACATCGTAAAGTCACGTTACTACCCTCGCGTACGACCATATCCGTGCTGGTTTGATAATCCAAGATGTCCGGGGGAACTGCGTACGAAACGAAAGAAAAGTTAATTTAGCGCATATATTAATAAATAATATATATTAATAAATAATAAATTCGTCCACTCGACCGTAACAGTTAAAGACTCGACCTCGGAGCGAATCGCGTACTCAGAATGTATCACAGATTCACGAGTGAATCTCAGTCCGTAGTAGGTATCTAATATTCGCATATGACATTGCGACTCTACGATCGGCAATGGGATATATCTTCCATAAATCAAAAGCCATTCGGATAAGGGTGCGTACCCTGCGTACTACGTATACACGATACGGTAGTAGAATGATAAGGCGAAACGACATCCAGGACGTCATATCCGGCGGAAGCAAACGTAACGTTCCCAAGCCTGCAACGAGTAGAGTAGACCTTCCATTCTCCTATTCCCATTAAAGTTGCCTTTCCCCTGGCGAATAAACGCGTCCCTCGCGAGTAATGTCTTACTAGGCTGCCTACATGCGAATCAACCGTAGGGTGGTAGTTGCCAGCCAGCTAGGTATGGAGACGAAAGAGAAGGGGATGATTTTATTCCGCCCTACGGCCGGAACTCGATTTGCGGTTGAGTGCCCGGATGGCTGATGCTGAATTGGCGGGTCAGACCCCCCAGCCCCCCCATCCCACCCGCCGAGCTCTTCCACGCCTGCCACCCTTGCGTTTCGCATCAATCTGCTGTCCCCCCTCTTTCCCGCCCCTCTAACGCTCTCCGACCCTCACGATTCTCACTGACCAACCAAGATCACTCCGATTAACCCCCTTTTCCTTCGGACACCCAATACGATCGATCCGGATGCATCAACCCCCCCTCCCCTGTTCAACCCTTTCCATCGAATGCACTTTTCTTCCCTTTCCGAAAACAAACCATTCCAATCGAGTCGCTCGACGCTTCGCAAGGAATCGCTGGACACTCTTTACCGTAGCGATAAAAGGATCGACCAGATTATTCTTTCCCTTGTAATACTACCCTAAACTCCCTGATAGCCATTTCCTCTAACGTTCTATCTGTAGCCATGTACATGTGTAGTTACATGGCTAGTCGAAGCCGAAGAAGGTAACGTGTGCTATATGGGCGAGTTAGCCCTGTACGAGATTGCGCTAAGAAATTTGATCGGACGAATTTACTTCAATAGGTCGAACCTTACAGGATCGTACGAGAAAGAAAGGCTCCCGTATGTAGGTTGGGTAACCACCTGAATGATATCGGTATTGTAGGTTTCTGCCAGAGGGGAAACGTACAGCGAGCGACTAAAGTTTCGAATGCTAACTGTACTTTAAGATATTAAAAATTGTATCGACGTCTCTATTTGTTAACCTGTGGTTTTATATTGGAGATCTTATTGTGTGTGTATATATATGTATACACATATATATAGGAATGCACATTCATTTTTCTTCTATAGGTTCAATTAGTGAAATGCGAGCTCTCCCGGTAACTAAAATAATAAAAGCTGCGTCGGTCACGTCCTTTCTCGCGTTTCGAGTAACAAATTGAATTTATAAATAAATTACGTCCGTTTATTTTCGAGCACAAAAGCTCCGGAGACAGAGGCTCGACGGCAGCAACGGATGCTGGAAATAGATGATTAAAACGTAACTATTCAGTCGAATGGGCGTATTCGTTTGCACCTACTTGTTTCCATGTTTACATATCAGACACGCACGAGCTCCGTAGGCTCATCATGATTAACATGGATACGTTGTACAGTCGTGTAAGTACATAATGGGTTATGGTGTTGAGGCGCGGCCATAATTTACTAAGCCAACGTAGGTACGTTTTCGAGCGATGTTTATCAATTTTGTAGGTCAGTCAAATTATCAAAAGAGATCTCCGCCCCCCGCCCCCCCCCCCTCCCCCCTCGCCCGTAAAGCAAACTGATTTCAATCAGTTCATTGTTTTTGGTAATTATACAGAAACTGTATAAGTATATTTGTCAATCCATTTATACATGCATTTTTTATTATACTGTATACGCAATTTCTTTTTTCTTTTCAATTTAATTTAATTTTAATTCATTCAATTTACATCGCAGTCAGCGAATTCAGGATTTAAATAAATAGCTGATATTACGTAATTGAAATGTGTTTCACATTGTAACAGCGTATTCGTACGATAAATAATTCTCGACCACTAATTACGTAATTATTATTTTCAATATTGGTTCCACTTTAGACAAATTCCGAACAGACGGATAACAGTGTGTTCGATAAAGGTAGACAATTTTTTTTTTTTTCGTTCTATTTTAAGCCATGATTTTATTGTTTTTCAGGATTCATGACTCTGCTGAAAAGTGAACGAGAATCGATGAGCTTAGAGGATTGATTACGCAATTTCTACTCGTTACCTCAAAGTTGAACTACATTTCTTTAAGAAGTATTTCAGTACCTAAAAAAAACTTCCTTCGCCAGACCACGCGTGACCTACCCCATTTCTTTGGGCAAATTAAGCACAGACCTTCGTCTCTCTCTCTCTCTCTCTCTCTCTCTCTTGAAGGAACGAGAGAAGTTTTTACTACGATTACGATAATTCAGTAAACTCCTTAGCAAAGGTGCAACAAACTTTTTCGCCAGACGTCTAATATCGTAATACATTTCACAGTACACTCGACATACGTCGTCCAATTAAGGAGCGGCTAAAGATTTTCGTCTCTTTCATTGATTTTCGTAAGGTCAAAATTAGCATAAACCAAATTGCGTAAGACTGACATTTAATATTTAAGATATACGAGCAGCAAGAAAAACTGAACAGTCGCGTGGCATAATAAACTAGTGCACCAGTTTTGATCCTATCGAGGAAAATTTTTACATCGAGGATACAAAAAAAAAGAAAAAGGTCTCGAAATATCACATTGTCAGTGGGTAACGGGGATTGTGCGTACCAGTGCTAGAAATCAGAACTGACGAGAAGCGCTGCTGCAAGTTTTATTACTTTTCTTGGTAGCACTTCAACATAGTCTTTCAATCTTATTAGGGAACCTTAGCTCAGAACTTTTCCTAACCGTAATTGCTATGAATTATTCATTCGGCCAGAGCAAGTGTCCGACGCGAAACATTTCCTTCGTTTCTCTACGAGGTAATAGGACAAGACGACTGGGGGGGGAGGGGATCTTGACGCAGAAAAAGTTCACATGTTATCGAAAGTACAACAACAACAAAGAGTATCCCTTATAACTGCCGACATATAGAATATTCCCTGGTACGGATACGAGCTAGATTTTTCGGTCCGATGCATGACTCTCGCAATGATTATACCAGGACAATGCAGCGCTGGACCGAATACGGGGAAGCTGGATTTTTCGAGAAATATTTCCCTTTGAAGCAAAACGCGCATTTTCAACTCGCTGGATACGCCTGGAGTCGTCATTTCCTTTAGAGTGCTTGTACCTCCCGTATAAAACTTTGGCGGGCTATTCAAATGGGAAATTGGTATTTCGCTTGTCGCTTCGATGAAAATCCATCAGGTGCTTCCTTCTTGTTACTCGTAGACCTTTTACCGGCATTCACGGGCGCGTCAATTCCTCGTTTCTCGATCAACGTTAATACTTTCCTATTGAACTTCTAAGCAGCTATAAGTCAGCGATTCGAATGGCCTAACGCGACTCAAGGCTGATATACAACGTGTGAATTAATGTCTGACGTTGATTGTGTACTGAACAATTCAAAACGATATTAACGATTTGTACGTTTCTATTCAATGCTTAGCGCGAGGCTCTTCGACGGTAATACAAAGTCCAGTACTCATTGATGCTTCGATGGATAACGTCGTATTCATGTGGATGAACCTATGGAAATACTATGGGACGTCATGACGAATGACGCTGAACAAGAACTGCGAATCGTTACGCCAATACAAGGTACGGAAGCTCTGACGGAAAGTTCAATGACCCAGTCGGCAAGAGTGCTGCAAGCTTTTCTAAATTGTTCAGGAACATCGAAGCTCGCGAATTCTCTCTCTCTCTCTCTCTCTCTCTCTTTTGCTTTTTCCTCTCTTGTCTCTCTCGCTCGGTGCTCACTCTTCGAGAGAGTTTACACGACGAGGCACCAGAATGACAGAACTGCCAACAAGTTTTTACATAATTGAATCTCGTCCTGAAACATGCAGAGCTTCTCTCCACCAAGGTAGAAAGAGGGGGCGAAGAGGTGCAAGGGGGGAGGACGGAGGAGGGGATGAAGAGGATGTTGCAAGTACTTCTGATTACTCTCGACGAGATCGCTCATATGGAATTACGTTGAAATTTACGTGTCATAGTCAAATGTGTCGCTGTTGTTGGATAATGAAATTTATTCCCTTCAGATTTCCATTTGGTCGAGTGACTGACGAAATGATCCCACTGTCTGGATAATCCCGAACTTTGATCGACCGTGTTCGGCGTTCGCGATGGACCTATTTATTTTGTGACCGAGGACTGCTGTGTTCATCGTTGCATGATCGAAATCAGAATAATGAATGAAATCGGATTTTTTTTTTTTATATCATATGACTAAAGCAGAATTTTCCTCAAAAGGCATTTTTATCCCTTTCAGGAAACAACCCGAGAGCCAGCCTCTTGGGTTCGTTTGCGGTTCGCCTTGAGCTTGTTATCTGTTATGTCGCTGTGTAGGGTGAGACAACCCTTGTCTGACAGTGGAAAGGTAGAAAGTCAAGAGTAAATTCAGCGAGGATGATAACATGAGAAATTTGAGAAATCTTGTATTTTGTATGATAATGACGCGTGGAGACGTAAAATTACGTGAAAATTGTTTTTTTGTTTTTTTTTTTTATTAAAATCTATAGCACGTGTGGAATAATAAGATAAAACTAGATTTGAAAAAAAAAATTTCAAGCTTTTTCGTAATTGAACCTCAAGCCGCATTTGCATCGCCACCTTCTTCTCATTCTTGATATCCTATACTCTTGTCATTCATTAAGCGACTGGAAGAGACTTTGCTAAACACTTCCCCATCTTCGGGTTCGCTCCGCCCGCGGCACCCCTCGGCGCCATTACTTCACTCTAATATTGCAAAATGTGCGCAATCTAGAACACTACATCACGGAGAAGAAACACTCTGATTCCCCGTAGCTCATGAAGTAATCGCACCGGCGCTGCGGGTAGCCATTTTAAGGGTTAAATCGTAGCAGCCTTCTTCGTCCCTTCACCCCGTTACAAGCAGCACGTATAAAGGGGATGTTTGCTCTAGCAAGTTTATCGTAGCAAATTTAAAGTATCATCCGAGAAATTCATTTCTCCCTTTTCCACCAGGTCACGTGTGCACCCCGCAGTAGTCACTCTGGAAATAAGCCCTAAGACACGGTAATTGTCGAGTACGAAATATTGATTATCGAAAATGGCACTTGATAAATTATTTAAATACGCCTCTGGCTGTCGCGTGATTAACGCTACGTGTGAGTTTGAATTAGAGTTTCCATATAACGACCAAAAGCAGTGAAAGCGGCCCCGTTAACGTTCTAATCTAGTTCCACTAGCATTCAAGCACCGGTACACGGTCCTGAGCTTTACGGTTCACGAGCACTCAATAAAACTTGCGAACTGCCATAGAAGCCACTTTGTAAGTTGCAAGCTCGGTCCACGAACTTGCTTACTCCTTACAGAAGCGTCGGCAATGGAGGAATCGTATTTTTTCTTTTTTTTTTTTTTTAATTTCAAAAAAAGAAGAAACGATGCAAAGTGATTCGTGACTATGATTCGAATCGTTACGACTGTATTTGGCTCTCATCCATCTCGTTGGGCAACGGTATGACTTTTAATTGTAAAGGCACGCTCAAGGGGATGATGTCGAACCGCGGTACTAGTAGCAATTACTGGCCAATTAACATCGGACTCGAAAGAGAAAATGGAATAATAGCGTAACCCACGTATACCTGTAATCATCCACGGACTGTAATCAATCACGAAGATAATGATGGATTATCAAAAAAAAAAAATTTATAAGAATGTATTTTTTTTTTTTTTCAAAATAATTATAGGGATTTCAATTATTATTTTTGGAGAAAAAAAAATAAATACTTCATCGCTCCATTCGTACCGGATAGTCTGCGCTTTAAATAAAATATTTTACGTGCCATTTCTATGTCAACCAAAATCAAATTGGTATTCCGGAGATACAGAGAGGTAGCTTGTATCCCATCTGTAGCAATTTAATCCCGTGAGTTCCCTCAGTACTTCGCTCTCGAGGATTCCTACATAACCGATTGGCTACCTAGAGAACTTCGTCTCCCCCATGAAATCACTTCGTGTCTTCCTATTCGCTGCTCTAGTTGAATGCGCTGCTACCAGAGTCATCTGGCTATAGAGTGACGTCACCTCACAGCCGTTCGAAAAGTTTACACGAAGTATCGGAAATATATTTCGGCAACTCGGCACGGAGATACTTCGATTTTTGATATTCTAAATATTAATGCATTTCGAGTATCGAAATAATGTGTTGACACTTACCGACGACCTCCAAGTATCCAATTTGACTCTTCATTGGATCGGTATTGATCTGACACATGTACCATCCACGATCAGACTCCCTGACTTCACGTATGTGCAAAAACCATGTGTGATGATCGCTGTGCGTCACTCCGATTCTGTGATTCTTCGTGATCACGTGATTGGCTATGGTCAATATAGTCTGGGTATCGACTCGAAGCCACGCTACCTGTAACATAATCACTTCGTCTTATCAGTCTAAGTACTTTGGAAAAAGGTTCGAGTATATTTACGTACTACGTGACCGGTGCAATCGCACTCAATTTTCAAATCAACTCAAGCAGATAAGTTTACGAGTAAAGCTCGAGGTTGCCTCTGGCTTTTACGAGGGAGAATTTTGTATTCGTCGCTACAGCGAATCCAGTTGGAACGTTGCGTAAATCAAGCTGTTAACAAAATTTGATACGAGCGAACGTACTGAAAGCTATTCACACGCCAAATTTCATTCAACTTGTTCTGCATATGCTTTTTCGAATTGATAGTTTTAACCATTTTGTACTTTGATAATATTTGCACATGTATAGTAGCATTATACCAATCCTTGTCAAAGACATGGGATAATGGAATTGCTATTTCAATTTGGAAGCATTTATTTAATCCCCTATCAGTTACATTAAAAAAAAAAAAACTGACATAAATTCCGATGCGACTGTCGGATGTCATATGTGTTATTCGTATTTATTTAACTCGGTTTTACAAGTCACCGAGTGGATGTCAAGAACGACTATTTATAATTGACAAACCAGCTCAACTTGGATACTAATCATTTAGCAATGTGAAAATTTTAATTATCCTTTTTTTTCCTCCGCGAAATATTCTCCCTTCGTTTCGAATCGTTTCAAAAGCTGTATTGCTTCCAGTATTCGTCCTTCGTAAATTACATTTGTTTCGGACATACAGTCAACCCGTATCATTTACGTTTGCATACAGGGTGGCTAAGAATTTTCTTATCGTAACGATACTGAACATTTAGAATTTCAAAAACTTTATACATATATATAATCCTTCAGCTGAAACATATCAGCCACGTGTGACAGCTGTCACCTTATAAGAATATAAACAACAATCCTAATGTTGAAATTCAACAACCGGTACAACGAAAACGTAAGACACCTTATAAAATCAATAAATCACCAAGGCAAAAATTTCCTGAAAAAAAAAAATAGTAATGTAAAAAATCCCCCCCCCCCCACCCTCCTCACCCAAGAAAAAAAAAAGTAAGAGGAAAAATCTCTGAGAAATGTAGATACTCTTCCGCGACGTAAAAGCTCTCGTTTTTCGTCCTTTCCCGTCGCTTTCCTCGAGCAGAGATATCAGTGCTTAGGGTATACCGGAAGTCCGGCTGAGAAGAGGGTACGATCGGATTAGGTAACGGAAGTGGAGGAACAGGGTTTGGCCAACCTAGTCGGAAACACAGTGTGAACTATTGCATTTGATATCCACTCAAATGAATAGAGAGGGGTGGCGACCCGAGCACACGTGGTGTTCGTGCACGTGTGTGAATGTAGGTAATGCCCCGTCGCGCTTCCGCCAACTATGATAACCAAATATTTACGACCGGTCCTCGAATTTCTGTAATTTACAGGATTAAGCTCCGCCCGTATGCACCGGAGGGCTTTTATGATCCTTCACGTTTTCCAGCGAGTCGAGCTCGGAATCGTAAAAATAAAATGCGCGGAATTGCCATCGATATCGGTCACCGCTACCCAGATCTGCTTTAACCTATATCGGGAGCCATTTGCTTTTAACCTACCCCTTTAAGCTATAAAAAAAGTCCTATAAGATACACCACATGTCCAGTAAGGAATACATACGAGTTGTAATCATAAAAGGGACTGAGCAAAGTAAAACCATGTGCCTCGATTATCTTATGACGAAAATCGTACACACCATATGTATGTATATGTACACGCATGCTTATATCTACATACGTCACCTCGTAAACAGTTACCTGCTTAATATCGATGACTGAGGTAAAAGTATTCTAAATAAGATTCAGTATCAGTAATTAGTATTTGGATACATGAAGGAATCGCACAAGGGAATCACGATTAACAATATCTTCGTATTAATTAGCCGTACGTCAAATTATATATAATTATTAATACGTCATCGAATTACCCGATGAGTACTCGAATATTCTTGGAATTACGTGAATTTCACGTTAGAGGTATGACGTTACTGTTATTATGATTGTTATAAATTATCATTGTAATCATATCACCGATATGTCTTCTCTACGAATGATATTATGACTAACGAATTCGTCGTGTGTGTCACGTCAGCGATGAGTTTAAATTTAGTGATATTACACGCGGAAAGCGAACTGTACGAAATTCCATGTGAATACGATAGTTCAAAAGGTCGAGTCGAGTTTTACGACAGGTCGCAAGTTCGACTTCGATTGAGGCATCGCCCGGGGTTCTTGACTAGATATATTTCACCTCGTTCCATCTGCATTGAAATAAAGTTAGCCAAGCGTCACAAGAGATTTCATCTCGCTTCCGCTTTCGGAAGTATCCATATTGCGCAAATCCGTGACACAGTCCACTTCAACGAATGGACATGCATAAGCGTCGGTCTATCGTAGCTGCGACCTCCCGTAACAATTTTCCTGACCGTCGCGGCTGCAGGTCGTCGCCGAAGTCCCGTAAACATACAGTGAAATCAAATCCCGCCACTTCGTTCCGGGACATCGGACGCTTCACCACACGAGTGCACTTATCGTCGTTACTCTTAGCCTGACGCTCGTAAAATTACCGATCCTCTGTTACGTGACTTGGACGGAGTTACTTTAGACGCCGTTACACTCCGTCGTGACGTCAGCTTCCTCTTAGAATTTCCCTTTATCGAAATCAGAGAAAACTTAATTACACTCGTACGCGATGCAACTTTATCGTCCTCATCTTGAAGTGGGTTAATTATATTTTTAATTCAAAATGCACTCGGTGCAATAAACTGCTGCACCACGAATTTATACATATACATATATACGTAGTGTCCTGTTACAAGGAACGGAGGAAATTTCATGGTAAATTATTCAAGCATTCGAGTCCGAGGTATTGCTGGATATTTCTTAATGACAAAGTAACTGCTCTGACGAATTAGAAATCCCTATCCGACGTTCGAAATAGTTTAACACCTAATTTAATTGGAAGCGCGAAGCGAACGAAACTAGACGTCTTGCAGTAATGATGGGTTTTTGAGGTAATTAAAGCCTTCGCCCTATAGTCTCCAACGCAGACTGGCATTACCTAATGTCCTAGCGGGTGTCTCGCGGGACTCGAAATGTCACTCCTAGAATGTCACATGACTTTGCCATGAAATATTTCACGGTGTCCGTTATACTTTGGCGGTTCATATCGTTCCGATCTCGTCGGCCAGCAGTGCGGTTATCGACATAGACATAAAATAAAGTGTAATAAGGATTTTGCATGGGTTGCATATTTATATATGTATATACATATATACACCTTCATACCAATGACGAATATACATATATATATATTCTTCATTCGTCGAGCGATGTTAACGAGCGACTCCCAAGGGCCAATGAAACAACCAAAAGACACGAATAAATAGAATTTTCACGTAAAAAAAAAAAAAAAAAAATAAGCGACGAATTCGGTATGTCGTTAGTCGTGAAACGACGTAGTTAGAGACAACGGGATAGAGACAAGAGTAATTCAATTAAATCAATTATAATTTTACAGTAATTTCGTAAAATCTCGACAGACGATGCGCTGCGGTTTCGAATGCATTGATATTGTATATACATATATATACACATATATACACGTATACTACAGTGCCAGTTGTATTGTGCGTCAGTGGAACGCTCCAATGGATATAGAGAATTGTGATTAATTTACTTTCATTGTACAGTCTATCCCGTTAATAAAAGAGAGGGAGAGGGGGAGAGAGAGAGAGAGAGAGAGAGAGAGAGAGAGAGAGAGAGAGAGAGAGAGAGAGAGAGAGAGAG
>JARQSV010000045.1:537745-554128 GCA_030142285.1 Calameuta idolon | reverse complement strand
AGAGCGGGAGAGCGCGAGAGAGAGAGAGAGAGAGAGAGAGAGAGAGAGAGAGAGAGAGAGAGAGAGAGAGAGAGAGCCCAGGTACTACACGTATCGAGTTGACGTTAGTTCTAGCATAGAGGAAAGAGTTAAATTAAATTCGCAATGAAAATTAGTGTCGCGAAAATATCGTCGGACCGTATGTAAAGTAAAGAGAGGCTCCTCCGAGTCCGATTATATTAATAACAAGAGAGCTAACAAAGTCGTGCCGTTATCATGAGGGTTACGTAGAGACTCCGGCCCGAAGTCGAGAGGTGTCGTTATCTCTCCATCGTGACACTTCAAGCCTTCCGGCGTGGCTGCAGCCGTTATCCGTCATCTTAATGCATAGCCGGAACCGACGCACAACGGCTTTATAAACGACACGATTATTCCGTTCCTGATGGTGTCGGACGTTGGGGCTTGTCGGCTTCTCGGCTATCCAGTGCCTTTATACATATATGATACGTCCATTTGAATTTCATCGTACGAACATCCAACGGAATACTTTTCAATATATTTTCGTCAGAAGGTCCAACCCTCTTTCGATGCAGCTGCATTCTTCGCACTTCGACTGCTGCCGATACGAAGTTCGGTAACTGCGGTTGTATAGCTATATCGGGTAGAGCAGTGTCTTTTAAAAAGTCTATAGCACTGCCTTCCCTCCGACCCGAGTTACACTCTATCCACTACCACGTCCATCTACACCTGCACGAAATTCTAAGGGATAAGTGAAAGACAGATATACATCGGTTAAAGAGCTAAAAAATTGTAGCAGCGTGCAACGGGCTTAGGGAATTTTCGAAACAGCGAATTTACGAACACAGGCAGGAACGTCGGACTATTTTAAAACCGACGTCAAATGTGCACGTAGAATATTTCTTGAAAAGCGAAAAAATACGTTTCCTACTGTTTTAATAGTCTCGACCGAATACGCTGTTCGGTTGTTATTTTCATGAAATATTTGCGTGCGACAGTCAATCTCGAATTAGAAAATTTCAAGTATGTATATAGCTATAGCGAACAGTGAGAGACATTTCAGGTATCTTCAAAGAGTCGCGAACTAGAATGAAACCGTCATAGAGATCAAAATGATACGAAGCAAGTATTGTTTGAAAAATAAGAAAAAAGATAAATAAATAAAAAAACTGTTCACGATAAAAAAAAACGGAGTGACACAACGTGACCCTTTGATCTACAACACGTGTTCACGTCCTGTCGGAAAGGTATTGCATACGATAAAAATTTCTATATGGACGAAGAGGATCCTGCTTCAGTTCGGTCACGAGCTGAACGCTCCTTTTGTGTACGTTTACGTGCTGGCGAGCCTGTGTAAAACAAGGACAAGCCCTGAATGGGAATTTAAGCCGGAAAGCGTGCCACGATCTCGTAACGGCGTCGGGCCGCACTTGAGTAGTTGCTGGCTCATATAGAAACGAGCCGTTGCGAGTTATCTTGTTTTTTAATGAATGGCGCGACTCGCGCTTGAATAATAATCCCCAGATCGACCAACTTGCCTCGGATTCTCCATCACGTTTAACGCTTGATTTATTATCACTGCTGTTAATGCGAGAGCCTGAAGTGCAAGGGAGTACCTAATAAAAAGTCGACCTGAAGAGTTAACTACGCTGTTCTGTACACATATATGTATATAGTGCTCTGTGACGTTATATAGCATGACTAATGTCATATAAATCAAAGTTACATATGTAAGGTACAAGTTTCATATTTACATACGTGGGACTGTGATATCCGGTTAAGGGTCGTGACTCTATGTCGAAATGTTAAATTGGACACGCGTTAGACGGGGGGAGGGGGTGCTTCAATATTCCATAAGGACACTGGACCTATACGGGATGATGCTGTGTAGCGAGAAGAGGAGTCAAAGTTCTTTGGGAAAAATAAAGGATATAAAGTCCTGGACCTTTCAAAGACGTTTTGACCCACAGAGACGCGTCAAGTGGTTACGAGCGTCAAAGAAATAGGCTGCTTAGGTAAACCTCGAATATCCGGCTGATGGGATTAATGGACCAATTAGGAAAATGAAAAGTTATCTCGCAAGATTTTAAGTCAATTGTTCTTTTTTTTTCCCCTTAATTTTTTTACCTTCGTCTGTCTCTGAATTATTATGACAATACTCGTCGGAAATCAATCGGAGATCGCAGCTTCAGATCCTGAGGCTGCGATCTGTCTTGGAGGATTAGTAAACCATCGATCACTGTATCAAAATTTTTGAGCGACCCAAGGACGAGGTTTAAATTTTTCAATTTTTCTTTTTTTACCAGTGCTGATTTTTTTTATGAAGAGAACCTGATTTTTTTTTTCTCGTTATGACGTTTCTCGGTAATCTATTTCAGTGTTCGATAATCCTTAATCCGTACCTCATATCGTGACTTCCAAATCATCGAACCCGTTAACTCGCGAGAAGATCGCTTCAATGATCTCTCGTTCGCGCAGGGATAACATTTGTTACGGCACCGACTTGGGATCGTTCGAGATAGCTAAGCGAAATCTTCCTGGATTGGTGATAGGGCGATCCAGCCTGAGCATTCGAGCGGAACGCATCTCTGATACGAATCCAGCCAAATTGGGCAATTTGTAGGGATGAGGAGTGGTCCAGTTCCGAAGCCGAGTAGCTGCACCAACCCTTTAGCTACTTTTTTTTTTATCACTTTTACTCTCAAACTCCGAGAACGTGATCGCACAAATATCACTTTACGTAAAACATCCTGACAATTTATAGACGCGGGATTGCATAGAAAATATGAATTTACAAAGTTGGTATCACGCGAGATTAATTTTTTATAGTTAAGCAAAATTACACCGAAAGTCCGATATACATATGTACCTTACGACCATTCAAGATCCGCAGGACTCTTTAAGAAAAGGATTGTCTTACTGCTACATTGTATGTATGGCGAACATCACGTCTCCCAAAGAGCCACGAGGTGTGTGGAAAAATAACCAAGATGAAGATAAAATGTGCAGAGCTGGTCGTTATTCAATTAGCTGCACTTTATAGAGGTATATATATATATATATATATGTACATACCTCTATATTATTATACAGTTTATTGCCAGGAAGTGGCAGTGTGCGCAATTCGCAAATTCAACTTCTTTAAGTACTTAAGTACGATTTCTCCAGCGTCATGACTTATGTGGTTGCGCGGTGAGACTTTAATGGAAGACATTAAGATTCCGACTATCGTAAACCGCGCGTGCTTTCCACGCGGACGAGACAGCCAACAGCTGGACGAAGTTCATTAACAACTCTTAATTATATATTCGCCAAAGTTTGCATACATATATGTGTATATATATATATATATGTGTGTATATATGAAAGAGCTGCGACGTTTAGAAACGGAAGTTTTCATAACCACGTACTAAGCACTCGTTTCCGGTATCGACCATAGGGACTTCGTTATACTTTCATAGACTATTTCCATGCAATTTTCGATTAAATCTCAACGTCAAAAAAAAAAACCTCTACCATCGAAAACGACGAAGAGGTTTAATCATAGGCGCATTCAACGTGCGTATCCCTATTGTGATACGCGTCGCTCTCCGAACACTGGTTTAAAATTAAAAATATGAAAACAAAAGACTTTCAATATCCGCTAACGCGAAGCCACTCGGTCGCCTATGTGAGAAAAAAAAAAAGTTACCTTTCTCTGGATATTACGATACTCAATGTTACTGAAAGGATTACCTTGTAGCCTGCCAAGTCCTGAACTATGCAAGAGAGTATAGCTTCTCTTCCGACAGGAGCAGTGACGTTGGCGATGGGCTCCTTGAATTTCGGATCTGAAATAAAGATAGAGAAAAAAAAAAAGGTTAAATAAATTATTCATATAGCAGTGAAAATGAATTGAAGGTAAAGTCAACCTCTGGCTCCCCCTGTTTCGCCCCATAGTCCACTTTGTAGAATACGTTGAATTCGTAACGTATTTGATTTAGACAAGACCGTTACGAATTTTCAGGTACTTATGGGAGCGAATATGATGGCCGTTACATGACCTTATAATGCGATGATGCGTTATGCTGGTAAAGCCTTGTAGGGGGGAGAGGGAGGGGGGAAGGTCCCTCGAGCCAGACACAGAAAGTGGCGCGTGCTGGGGTTGAACTGCCCTATAAGGTCCTGCAGGGGCTGTTAGTGCAAGACCTTCGGGAATGGGGTTGGGGCTGGTAGCTACGCTGGGAAGGACTGCGAACGATTCGGGGCTGGTTTCATAATGGGAACATAGGGGAACCATAATTCTATCGTACATCTATCCATTGGTGCATATGGGAACCCCCTACGGTAAATTCTAGAGGATTAAGACTGCACTCTATGGGCTTTGATGGATAGCTACGTTCCGAGTGGCAGTTCCGTTAAAGTCCTCTGTCATAATATTAAATACTTCGTGTGACGGATGACCGAACGATTGCGTATTGACATTTCGAATGGATGTGCAGTCTTCTGTGCACGACGGATCCGGCACTCGTTAAAACCTTCAAGATCATTGGATTAATTGGAGTGAACTTTCACGAGAGTGATATACGGATGAATGCAGGTTCGAGTAAATTGATTCGAGAGGGCGCCACTGTTCGTACGGCACACGTCGTGCCGCTTATTACAGAACGTATTGCGCCTGACGTGTATAGCGTATGTATATATTATCTTGCCCACTGGATTCTAACCTAAAGCTTCTGCTTTACGGTGTTTCGTAAATTTTTCATCGCTTTCATAATTTCAAAAGCGAAATAAACAAGATACATAACCTACGTCGCGTCTCATAGACGAGGATAAAATTTACGTGACGTATGGAGGATGACGAATATTTCAAAGTTTTCGCTGGATCATTTCTCTACGTCCTAAGGGTAATATTCAGAGGGACGACACGGCGACTTCCTTTACAATCTACGAAAGAATTTCGAATTTTCTACGTTTCGTCCCATGAGACTTTATGTACTTATTTATGTTGACGGTATCCCGACGACTTTATAACGGCCCGGCCCGCATGATGCCCCAAGTAGGAAGGGATCTTCTCAGAGACACCGGAAGCTACCCTCTTTCGCTCTTAAGAATGTTACATAATAATCCGCAACCCTCAGCATCCCCATGCTCTCGCGCATTGTCCTGGATTAATGCTTTTGGAATTGGCAACCCTTACGCAGATCAGTCGACGATTGTTAACCCTACCCTAGCCCTGATTAACCGTCTTCATTGTCACCTAAGCTCATCGTCATCTTGTACTTAACTTCGAGTCTCGCCAAACTCCCCTGACTTAACGCTCCATTATGAATTAACATAGCGACAAGGGACTTCCGAGGGATTTAAAAAATGAGGGATTCGCGGGATTCTATTCGAATCAATGTTTTTTTTTTTTTTTTCCTCGCAAAGATTTACCCTACCCTTAACCCCCGTCGACGTGACAGCCGAACGAAACAAATGTTTTATTACGGATTTAGATTTAAAAAAAAAAAAATCAATTCTTGTCACGAAATGTTTTTTATTTTTCGAGAATTGACATCGCACATGTGCAGACACGTGGCATCAGAAATGATGTAATTTGGTATTCCGATCTGACACTCGTGCCTGAAAGACGCCCCGAGACTAGGGGACGGTAGACACAAAGCATCAAAAGAATCGTAAACCATCGCAACGTCAATCATGCACTGTACACTTTTTCTTGTTATATCCCCTCCCTTCTCCACCCGCCAAAGAAATCCCCGCCAAATATAGCTCTGACAATCTGGCACGTGTCTCGTTTTTCTTCGTATACCCTTCGACGGAATTTTAACACTGGAAGACCTTTGAAAAAAATAACACGTGCTCAGGTGTGTACGCTACCTGTATGTACATAGATACCCACACGATTCCACGAGTGTTACGAAAAATATATTTTCAAATCAAAATCCTGATTCGATAAATAGCCAAGGTAATGAACTAATGATAGTGGCTGATCCGAAATGAGGGTTCGTCGGAGACGAGTAGGTAAATATTATTAAATCGATCAGACTATATCGGATTACGGAACGATACCGTAGACCATATAGGGGAGCGAAGCATCATACCTCATGAGGTTACGCTGACGGCTTACAGGGGGATGAGACCAGATTTATTTCTTGTTTTTCTCACCGAATTTCATACTGAATAGACAAACGTTTGCTTTGTGTACGTGTTCAGGCGAGGCCTTTTAGCCCAAATAAGTCTGACATCGTAATCCCGATTAGCGATTATTGATTACCCCGGTACAATAGATATGATCGATTAACTATATCGCCTATAATGTATCGGTACTATGTTATTACCAGATTGAGAATAAAAAAATTTATTTCCCTTATACACGTAGCCTGGAAATTTATTCTTGTAAATATCAATTTACTATATATATATGTATATATGTACATACAATATAATGGTTATTGACAAAGTTTTAATTAAGAAAGCAACAAGGTAATAAGGAACTCATTAGGTTTTGATTATTGTGATCGCAAGTCATATTGTATATCGTCTGTATCCAAAAAGCATCTAAGCCCGTTTACCTAAATATAACGTCCCGGGCAAGATTACACTAATGCTCTCGCGCATTTGGACTCTGCATAAATGTAGCCAGTTTTTTTTTGTTCAAAACTTTTTCCTCCACTCGCCGACAGCAGCTAAGGGTGTACCTAAACCTAAGCGTTTCTTTCGAAAGTAATCTTCCTTAATGCGTCACGTGTTTTCGCACTGTTTACCCACGTTATCTCAGTGTTCAGTCTCGTGCGATATAATGCATGTGCTATACGTATACTGCAAACACTGCCATCCAGTGGTAAAGTACAGTACTACTCGTACCGCTACATGAAACTTATTCTCAGCGATTGAGCCAAAGCACACGCGTGCCTCTATATTTAATCTAGCTTAGAAGTCTTTCGTCTTGCAACCTCGACGAGATTTATTAAGCGGTTCCTCCTTGACGTCAAGAGGCTCCGCCAGACGGAATGGCTCGCGGTATGTTCGAGAGAAATGATAAATTTCTTAGTACCCCATAGGAGGGTGAGGGAGTTTAAATCTTACGAAGCAGAGATTTAATACGGAATTTAACAGTTGAGATTTTTGTTTTGCCAACAGATGACTGCTTTACGAGGAGCCAACATTTTTGAAATAGATTAGAGCTTTTTTACTAATTATTTATATATTATATATATATGTGTGTGTGTGTGTATATGCATAGTCTGGTTCGAGTAATAAAATCGAGTTACAAGTTTGATTGAATTGAATTTTATTTTTTTTTTTATTCGATTTATCCTGCGTCGATCTTACAGATTATTAGCCCGTAGTTCTATGGTCATTGCTGTCGATGAAAGATGGGAAGGTGATGCTGCAAAAAAGTTTACCTTAATTGCTTGTGCTAATTATTGCTGCGTGATAGATGGTCGGGCTGATAACTTAACGAATGAAAAGTTTGGAGTAAGTTTTGAATTACTTGAATTACTACTTAATTATGTCTAATTAGAAAATTATATTGTACTTTAGGTATTAACGAATTTAAAGTTTCACTTTGGTATCCTTGTTGATGATGTTAAATTGATATGGGATAAACAGGGCAATTCCAGCAATGTAATATCTTATGTTATCAGTATGCTGGAATAATCGTAGCAATTTGTTTCATTATATCCAATTACCATTGAAGCTTGTAGGCATTAATTTGATAATCATAATATGCGATTCGCGTTACGCATGACAAGTAAATTATATTTTGAGAATCGACAAAAGCAATTTAATCACTTGCGCGATGTACGTACGTCGATTTACTTACAAACCTGAACCATTAGTGCGAATGATCTGAAATCGATAAGTAATTGATACCCATGACAGAATTCATGAATAAATCTATTTTTAGGTAAAATAACTTGTACGATTTATGAAAATAATTTTTCTCAATAAAATTAATATTTCACAGAAATTTTCGCTTTGAAGGAAGCAAAATTATACTTTTCCTTAAAATACCGTAATCCCTATAAGAAATCCGAAATGTAAAATTAAAAGAGACACGAAACACCCTAAATTCGTTTCTTTGACTTTATCCAATATCGAGATGACTATCATTCGTACACCCACATCCAAAAATATAATCAAAGTCTGCAAATATTGCCATACCTATCATCGTACAGACTCCGCTGATTATTTACGATGTTCGCAATATCCTAGCAACCATCTCCGCTCAATAAAGATTAATTTCCATACACACTCGACATACTCGCCCGCATTGAATTTACATTGGAAATCCATTCCACGCTGATAATTTGAAAATTTACTAATCGAGTTAAAATTTTCATTTTTATTTACTTTCAACAAAATTCATTCGTACTTTTCATCAAATTCTTTTCCTATTTCAAAGACTTTTTTTTTCCACGGATATTTCGTTATTCGTATTCCTGTACCAGCTTTATTATACCGTATATGTATACTGTTAAGGTGCAGGTAAAAAGGAGTAATATAACTGGCAATAGAGGCAACCATACGTCTGCTACTCATTCAGGCACGTGAAGTAATAAAACGTGCACGCCGTCGGGACGCTCGCGCCTCCAGGTTCTACTTGGCTGCCTAGCCGTGAGCTTACGGTACTTTTGAAGATGCTGTGGGGACGATGGGGCCAGCCAAGAGTGGAAGCTGAGTAACAGTAACAGGGATGAAGTAACTGCTTATATCCAAGATCCAGCCAAGGTAGCGCAAACGGCAGTTCCGATGGGAGACGTTATGACACAGTTACACCTAACCTCAATACCAATGAGGAAGGTCCACTATCATTTGAGGATAGTAGCTATTCTATAGCTCGAATAGGATATATCGAGAGTGAGCCAACGTTACAGATAAAAATTTTTTTTTTCTCTTCGCCACATTATATTCCACGCAATAGCGAGAAGATTTTTTTGCCTCTGGCCAATAAAGAGCACGCGTCAAATAGTATGAGAGATAAAGGGAAGCCATATTGATATTCGAAATAATCACTTTATCGATTGGTTTTTGAGATTCATTGAATTTTATGGAATGAATAAAATTTTTTTCTGTACACCCTTTTTTTTTTAGATAAACCTCCAGCACTGCTTACTTTTTACGATTGATTCTTTCGCTGGTTATACGATACCGTGAAAATGGTGAAAGCTGAACAAAAAAATGGTTTTTAAAACTTGTCACTTTTACGGCCCGTTTTTTCTGCAGCTTTCCATGCTAGACGAAGCCTTAATGGCTCTGCGCTGTTTTTATTTCTACAGGGTGGGTTTTTACGTTTGTATCTACACGTACTAGGGAGAAGCTGGGCTTTTTTCATCATTGGAGCGATTCTCGCGTATACTTCGTGTACTTTCGCGAAATTAAATAATATGATGATAAACACTGCGTTAAAGATTGATACGGCGAAATTCATGGATGTACAGAGGATTAAAGTTTTAATGGAACCAATTCGTAAGCTTCACTTGCATAATGCATATATGCTTTTACGCATACGTTGATGCCACTCTTGTACATTCTGTACGTTATTTACTTCGTACGTTAATTTAAAAAAAGAAAAAAACTTTTCACCGACGTAGAGAAATATTTGAGTATTAAAAATTTGTTTATTTTTTGCCAAATGTTTTTTTTTTTTTTTCACCTACTGTACGTACTCAAAATTCTGCATATTTAATACTCGTTCGGTATTCCTCGCGGACATACGTCAAACGCGCAGTCTGCACTCCGGAAATTTAATACTGACGTAGGTCGGTGCGATTTCAGTTGCATAACACGAGTAAATATTCGAAAATCGATTAAATCCACGATCCCCACGTTAAATCTATAAACCGACTGTTTGACAGCGAGCATTACTTTTAATGTACTAGAATCAAGTGGAGAAACGGGGACTGTAATTTATAGGTGAGAATATAACAGAGAATTCGAGACACGAAACACGTGGATATTTCAAACGTCAAGACTGAGAAAGGATTCCTGGAGTTATAAGTCGAGCTAATTCTCCACAGCCAAGCCTTTGTCGTGTTACGCGGCAAATGGTCGCGACTCAGAGACGCCATAAGGTAACGGCAGAGGCGTAAAAATAACACGAAACCAAAAAAAAAATATTTTTTTGAAAATTCAATGCTTTTTTATTTTTTACGTCATTCGTTAATTTATGTCTTGAAAATATATATTTTTCACATTTCTCGTCCGACTCGTACCTGTCGATACACATACTAAGTAGATAACGTATCGTGACACGTGTTCGCTCGAAGTCTTTTTAAAAAAAAATATGATTTTTGAGATTTTTTTCACACACCTACAACCCCCACAAATGACTGTAAACCTGTTTAAATCACAACTTCGTTTCTCGCCTGTACCCAAAATACACGCGTTGATACACCATACACGAAAATTAGCATAATCAGATATTAAATTCCTTAATTCGCAACGATCAAAAGAATTTCGCAATGAGAATATATTTATCGCTCGGAATATTCGCAACCGTAAATGGCTGATATTACAGGTAAAAATGAATACCAAGGGGTGGCTGCTCGTTTCCACGCAGAACATTAAGCGCAACGACTCTTCCCCGTCGTTATCATTATAACTGGGCTCCTTGCGGGATAACCGCGTAATAATAACACACTACGATATCCAGGATAACCATAGTATCAGCCCTGATACGATACCCATGGAGCTCCGATAGAAGCATTCGATAAGCATACAGACGCTAGGCTTGTCAAATATTAGCCGCCTTTAATATTTTCATCTCCCTTCAAAAATTAAAGAATAATAACCACTCACTGATAGGGAGTGATGAATTCGCCATAAAAAAAAAAAAATTTTCACCAACATTCCGAAAACGTGTATGAAAAAAAAAAAAAAAAAAATTACAAAGCTTGAATATTTACGTCCTGTTTTGCATGATCGAAATAAAAGATTTATACGTACAATAAAGTTGGCAACCTCTAGCCATTGATTTATTACGTTTCAGGGATGTCGATAAGCCGGTCCCAGAAATTTCAAAACGAAATCATTTCGGATCTACACTGATAATGGAATTCCAACAGGTATTGGAAATGAGCGCTGGCAACATTTGCTACACGCAAACGGACCATCGCTGCACCCTTAATTTTCAAATTGTAATGTGTTATGCTTCGGGTTACTGGATGTACTTTGCAGAGATAATCTTATTTCTTGAAATCAATAACTAAATTGGAGACTCGGAAATGGAAGACGGGAAATAGGAGTGGATTGTCTTGCGGTTTGTATTACTTTGGCTTCCATGCGACGTATCGCGTTGCATATACATACAAACCAGGCTTTAGCTTCTCGGAGTGCGCAAGTAAGTCTGAGCCAAATATCCACGAGCATCGTAGATTTGAGGAGCGTATATACATATATATATATATATACATTAGACGATAAAAGATGCTGTGAAATCGTTTACGATCATGCATAGATATTGAATACTATATTATTTACAGTAGTAAGAATTTCAATTGTATCCCCCCCCCCCCCCACCTTCCACCCATTCACAAATACATATATAAAATCTATATACTTCACTCTTACGGAAAACACACGAACTCGGTAAAACGATGCAACGATTTGATACCAGGTGAATTTTCTGGTAATAAAGTACGAAAATATTGAAATTAATTAAAGATTGATTCGTTACCGATAATCGTTTGCTTCCGTCTGTATGGGTTAAAGTCAGTGATATAGCGATATAGTATACTCGTAAAAAGTTCCATATCCTAGGGTGAAAAAACACGAAGGTCAAAACAGTTAGCCACAGTTATAACTGCACTCGCGTGAGTAATTGACGCGCGACTGGTGATCCAGGATTTCCAGGATTTCCGGGATATCCTTTCGCCTAATTGTTTTGGACCATCGTCCTGAGAACCAATGACAGCTGCCTCCGACACGGACGTCCGGTTGTCACTGCTCTGACTTTTCCTCGTTATCGATCAGATCCGCCATTACGACTCACACGTTTCCTGTGACTAACAGTTTGCTTGGTTCCCGTACAATCTCTACGTCTTACTGTCAATTTCATCTCGCCTCCAATCGTCCTTTGGCTGAAGCAATTACAACTTGGTCGAAGACGGGGTTTGTGTATGCTTAGAGGAAAATAAAGATATCGAAGGTCCAGGCGATAACGTGTATAATTTACCAGACAAGAGATCGATATCGAAAACCTGCCATAAGAATGAAAATAACAAAGAGTACATTTCAAGTTCAAATAATTTAATCGTTATCAAATAATCCACTGGGCTCGTTCGATTAATCTTATTTCACGTCTGCATACGGACTGATCATTCGAACTCAAGAGACTTTTCGTTCCGTTAGTTATCACCTGGCGTCGACGTCTAGATAACCGCGATAACTTCGATTAAATATTTAATTTTCTTCCAAGTGTCGCCAACTCGTTCGCTCAATTCGATTGGGGTTTAACGCCTGCCAATAAAATTTTCATCCAATAGCCTTTAGCCTGTTCTTTACTAATTCAATAGCGAATAATCAACGAAGCAATATTAATGGAGGTTAATTTAAAAGAAAAAAAAAAAAAAAAAATACCCCTAACCAATCTTCTAATCGCCATAGCAAGACGCCCGTACAATTTCCCCCAGTGTACTTTGCAGTCAGGAACTTCTACGTGCAGACGAGACGATTCGGTTGAACGCGCTACGTTGTATAATTATACTCGGTGAGTTTCGTTCCGGAAGCCGGACAACTAGAACTAATTCGAATTCCATCGAGTTTGTCAAATTGTCCGGTTGCCGCGTCTCTCGCGCACTGGATTCACGTTAAACCCCTGTGGCAACCGAGAGATCCGGCAGCCTTCATTGAAATGTCTCCGGGAAAGGAACAATCGACACGTATGATTGGACGCACTCAAAGCTCAGCACAAAGTGCTGGCAAGCAACCACGTAAGGATCACTTCCGGTACATCCAATTCAAGGTGAAGTCACCGAGTAAAGACTATACGACTGCGAGTGGCGATTGGACTTTCACTTCTTAAGCGAGGGGGGGGGGGGGCCATTCCCAGCTCCCCTTACCTAGGTCACCGTTTACACCTCGGTGCTCTCCCTGTTCCGTGGATGCTGTGGCTCCGACCTCTGGACCTCATTCCAATTTTATCAAGTTTGACAAATTGTCTCCTCGAGCTCCTCGCCGTGTTTTTTCGTCCGAATAATTTCACGGCTGGTAGACGGAGCTCGAGACGGGTGAGAGTGGGTGGTAGACACCCTGAAAGAGGAATGGGGGGGGGGGGGGTTTAAAGTATAAGAGAAGAAGAGAAGGGGGGGGGGAGGCAAGGAATAGGAAGAGAGCCATAGAACAGGATACAGCAGCGTAGGGTGCTCGCAAAGTCGGTCATATATGTATATATCTACTGTATAAAAGGGGTAGGTAGTTGTTATCACGGTTCCCTGATAAGTGAGGGCTCTCAAATATCAGGTTCGAGGTACAAGTGATGCTGGGCCACTCTGGTAATAATCAAGCCGCGTTTCCAAGTCTTCGATACTTTGCAGTCACTGCATCCTATCCTATCCCCCCCCCCCCCACCCCCACCCCTCCATTTATCCTTGCATACTCCCCTGCTGTAAGAGGTATCGGCCCCCTCCCCTCCCCTCCCCCCGAACCCTCAGTCTTGAATTCCTACAGAGTGCCAACTTTAGGGGATAAGGGAAGAAGGAGGGAAAAAAATTTGAGACTGGGATATAGGGAGGACGATATAAAGGGAGAGAGAGAGTGAGATGGTTTATGGATGCTGGATACTGTGAGCACTGAAACTTCTTGGTATGGATCGAGAGACGAACGAAAACCGATATTGAAAAGGGGGATGCTCGAAAAAGGAGACTGTGCTTGGAAAATCCGGCTTGGCAACCTCTTTGGTCCTTTTGAACTTCTTCAAAGCAAAATTCGTGATATACAGCGACGCCCTCTTTAATAATCGTGCCGCGAGCTGAGCATCGCGAAAATGCCGTGTAAACGACGTTGCTTTTAATATGTATACAAGTATATGGTATATAATATGTATATGTGAAATTTACATACTCCACGTGCAATAAGGGTCAGCCTCAAATATTTCAACCGAAGGTAGTTACGTGTACCGCAGTCGGTATGCTATCTCTGTCTCTATCCTTCGTTTCCATTGATGTCCTCCTTGTTATGTTTCCCCATTAAAATGCGTAGAGACACTGTAACAAATATTTCAATGGAACGAGCGAACCTTACGGAAATCTCATTGTTCGATATTAATTAAAGCTAAATTTCTCAAGCCACTGCCAGATACCATTCTGGCCTTGCGGCAGCATTAACGGACTTTGCCTTCGTCTTCTTCCACGAGAGGAGCGACGAGTGGCTAATTAGCAGTTAAAAATTCGATCGAAAAGTGTAAGTGGACCTTACTTACCGGTAACCGGACATTCCACAGACCCTTCAGTCGTACCAACCCCTCCCGTAGACTAGCACTCGTAACGCGATTCCCTTTCGCTGAATTAACCAACCATAACGATCGATAAGGAGACCTCCCCCCCTCCCCCCCTCTCGTCTTGAAAAATCCACCGATAAGTATTTCTTGAAATACATTTCGTACAGTTTTTCTTACGACGTATCCACGTACGCATGTAACATGTGAATTAATTTTGTTTACAACGAAAAAAAAAAGTTCATAAGACGCAACTGCATAGTTTATGAGATTTTACCTAGAGGCAAATCTGCTTGCTGAAATAAATATTTTTGTTTTCTTTAAACACTAAAATATTCATAATTCTAAAAGGTTTCGAAGTACAAACTTTTTTTTTTAGTCCCGGCAAGGCTAATAGAAATTGTTTCCCGTTGCTACGTCGACTTCCAACGACATTTCTTTCTCGAATCGTAAAGTTCGCGCGAAGACCGGAGAAACGAGAATTCCCATTAACGCTACGAGCCTGTCGTAGATCTCGTGCCGAAGCGCTGTAAAATATTTTCGAAAAAAAAAAAAAAAAATAATTAATCAAATACCTACACCAAAAACAATCTTCTTTTCTACCCCAATAAAATACCACCGTCTATCACAGTCCCGATCCATAAAGATCGATTGCGAAATAACGCATTCACATAACCCATTGTCACTTCCAAGTACCTTATCTCGATAAGAGACGATTATTTATCATAAGATTCCCGTAGGCAGTTACCGTGCAGAGCGCGACGATTTTTCACTCGAGTCCCTGACCATAAATCAAATTGAGCCTTTAAAACTATCCTAATTGGATAGTTAGCGTCTACCACCGTGTACTTTTAACAGTAGCCGTGTGTTTTTACGATAACGCGAAACATTACGCCTCGCGACGACCAAGAGTAACTCGATACCCAACTACAGCAATGAGGGCTTCGTTAGAGACAATAAAAGTGCTGAAATGTGGCAACCATGCCTTAACGACACAAGTAACATATGTTTTATATTTTAATCCATGTCAATAATCATCATCGGGTATATAAACGTATTCTAATAAACCATCTTGCACACAGGTTACACACGCTCGATTAATCTCGTTACCTCATATGTGAAATATCTCATATGGGTGTCATAAGTGTACGATCAGCCAAGCGAGGTATGCGCAGACGAACGAACAATATAATATATTCGTTGGCAACCATATACGATATTGGTTTTATGTCAGTCACGTGTCTAACCACATATGCACCCTCATATGATTAACCTCGTCACTGTCTCCAAAAGCCCCAGTCATATAAAACCAGTAGCAATCCATCGGCGTCAGCGTGAACGCCGAATGTAATGCAACACTAGTTTCCGTACCGGTATACCATTTCTCGGTATGATTAACAGGCCAGGGATGATGGGACGAGAGGGGAACGAAAGAGAGGGTAGATGCGTTCGCCAATTTCAAACGTATAACGTAGGTCACGTGTGTGTGTTTATATATATATATATATATACATAGATACGTGTATACGAAATAGCTGCAGTATAGTCGAGCTGACTAGCTTCCAGGTCCCCCCTAACCTACCCCCGGTCTCCTCCCTGTTCGCCCGCCAAATTACAGCAAGTGCAATTTACAAGCATCGGCACAAAAACGAATGCGAAAATAAATTGGCGTCACCGGCGGACATGGATAACAGGGGTCTCGGTGTACGTACTCTTGTCACTCTGTAGCCAAAAGGTTTAGGGGGTTGTGAACAGAGGGCGTATAAATATGTTTGATCGTGGGAAGCGAATTTCACGTTGGTCCTCGACAGCACACGGACACGTTACAAGCGTGGGTTATGGTCGCTGTGCGAATTCTTTGCTTCGATTTCGCGAGGATAGTTGATCAGAGAAAGAGAGAGAGAGAGAGAGAGAGAGAGAGAGAGAGAGAGAGAGAGAGAGAGAGAGAGAGAGAGAGAGAGAGA
>JARQSV010000045.1:404958-537645 GCA_030142285.1 Calameuta idolon | reverse complement strand
GAGAGAGCGAGAGAGAGAGAGAGAGAGAGAGAGAGAGAGAGAGAGAGAGAGAGAGAGAGAGAGAGAGAGAGAGAGAGGGTGAGAATTATCAAGAGGCATTTGGTAATTGTAATATAGCTATAGATTCGAAAGTGGCTCTTTTCAATAGACAGGCTTGATAAGCGAATACCGCGAAATTTTCAATCGAATCGTGGGAATCGTTCGGTTAAATTGAAATTGACAATAATTTCACGGATAACGGGATATCGAACTGGTAAAATGATCGCTCTCGACATATGTGTATTAAAATGCTCGTGCGAGAAGCACGCCTTCGTGGTATACATATATATGTATAGGGTATAACGAAGCTCAATGCGACATATAATTTATTAGCCGGTGTGCAAAACAGCTTTTGACGTTACGTAATTATGTCGCACGAAGTACTGAGAGGATAAGTAATAATAATAATAATAATAAAGGACGGTCGGTGCTGATGGCAGCCATTAAATCGCTTCCATTTGATGTCGCAAATCTATTTGTTGACAATTTGTGACCCTGAATGGCGTCGACTCATTTGGTTCTATTGTTCGCATTTTGCTAAATCCCACTGATGGACTTGGATTTCGCTGGTGCAAAATGTGCGCCTCTCTGGGCAGCCACTAGGACTTTGCGATTCGCTTGTACGACGTCATAAAGGCTCGGATCATTTTCAAAATCGAAATAATTTTTGCGCCAAAAATCCCACCTCGTTTCGTCTGTTTCTCTCTCTCAAAAAAAAAAAAAAAAAAAAATGGGGACGCGAACTTCAATCAGTGCAATAACACAGTATCCGGTTGTCAATCCAATATATATATATATATATTTACATCTATAATAATCCTGTTGACAAATGTACAAATAAATGACTGACACAACAGTTGTCCAAACACTTTGGTCCAGGCTGCATTTCTCGATAGGGAAAGAGGCAAGATCGATAATAAATATGGCTCCGCGTATTAATCGAATTAAGAGTATAAATATAGCATTGGCTCGATACGTAGCACGGTCGGGAATGGATGATGAACTGATATCACGATTGAATCCGCGGGAGCTTTTGATCCATGCTTTCGAGCCCATTCGAAAGGCAAACAAATCTGATCCGCATGCACTGGCAGTACTTTACAGAAATTACGTATATAACGTGTTTGCCCGGAAGTAGACAGACGCTCCGTGCCGAATTGAAATGGCTGCGGCGATGGGGATGCACGGTGCCTTTTCGATAGTGCCTTTACAATCAGTATCATCCGCAGCACATGATGCCTTCACGAAAGATAACTTTCGAGGATACAAGCACGAACTATACGATGCCTAGTTAGCGGCTCCTGGGGTTCCCGGTTGCTGGTTGCCTCAGGATTGATTCACAGTTAGTGAACTGATATCCCACCGAGCATCAAAGGAACACGCAACCTTCGTAATCGTTAAGGCTGGCACGAGCATTCAACTCATCCAGCGAGAACGTTGAAGCCCAGAAGAGCAGACGAACGTGGACTGCGCTCGTTGGTTACAGCTGAAGAAAAAAAAAAAATAAAGGAAAAAAAAAGCAACCAGTCTCCACTCCTATCGATCATTCGAATTTGCCGCTTCGTGACTAGTCTCATTCTGCGCTTTGCCACGATCGCGCAGACAGGAAGCAGATTCGTGACTGCCAACCGCGAGATCAAATTTCCGGCTGCTGCTAATGATCGGAGACGAATTTTCCAAAGTCCACGTGGAATTTCAGTCAAACCTTAAGCACATACGACTGCCGTAAGTTTCGCAGTCTGCAAAACTTACGACTGATATAGGTATACCGGGTCTGTCACGATACAAATTTTATCCAAAGATTTACCCTTGGATTCTTTAGATCGAACGATCAATCAAAATGATCCTATGACGTATCTGTCAAATATCTATACTAATCATAAACGTCTTTTCTGACCACGCACTAAAGTTCTTTTATATCCAACACGTATCGATAATATTTCAGATTCTTTCAGAGCAACATATCGCACGTGAAGGGCCTATCAAATTATTACATTTCCCCATACGAAAAGTATATGGACCCAGGGTGCATCAATAGGTCTGCCAGACTCCGCGTGCTGTTTAAATCCAAATCTCCCCCTCTCCTCCCCATGCAAGCCCTTCGTTTCATCCCCCGACGAGTTATCGCCACGAGAGGATTCTTTTCCTCGGATCTAAGCTGCACGACAGAGACAGAGCTGAAGATAAAAATCTCCAAAAATATATATACATACATATATATATATATATACGCACAGAAAAATACGGAATAAAAAAAAGCACGTGGCATCTAACGACATTCGAAACACCTCAAAGTTTCTCCATCTCATGATACAGGGGGCAGAGTCCCCGGCCTCCTTTTTTACTCTACTTCCCCTTCATCCCCTTCGAGATGGAAGAAATCCATGGGGAGGTTCGGCTAAGTGATGGAGTGACGCAACGCTCAAGGGTCCTTAACAGTACAGGGGCCGGTTGCACGGCCGAAGTCTAGCTACCCCTGGCTCACGGATATCTATCATTATCATTTTATGGCAATTCCACATTTAACAGCTTTGACCTCATTAATTAATTGAATGATCGGAGGCATCGCGCCAGACACCCCCGATACGTCTTTCCAGGACTCACTTAGAGTGTCTATCCAAGACCCTCCCCCTCCCCCTCCCCTCCCCTCCCGTTTCACCGACCCCGCTCTTCTCGACCCAGTGGATAAAGCGGTTAAGAGTCGGTAGCCCCTCGTCTCGGATGAAATTAGCAAAGTGAAATGTCTATCTACGTAGGAAACTTTCTTCGGTCAACTCCTCGACTCGATGACTATCTGGCATTGGCGTAATTTAACTGTTTGATATCGTTCATAATTCCTACGTAAATCTAATAATACCAGCGGAACGAGGATCCGTCGGGTATAACGATTTCGTGGATTAACGCAGTACCGCTCCTCGTTCGCTAATGTCTTTCAAGATTATATAATACCAGAGTCTCCCGGTATATCTCTACGAACGTCGAAAAGAAGGGACGAGGGTTATACCTTTCAATCTCATGAATCCGCAAAGCAGCGACATCCATTTGGTGCCGTTTCATCATATTATATTTCAATTCAATTTCATTAATGGCCGAGAAGCCACCGAGCCTGTCAATTTATCGTCCTATGCTTCTTGGCTACTTTAACGCCGCTCTTACGAATCGTACGTTTATTTACACGAGCAAGAGCATCTTTAATAATCATGCAGACGGTGACGTTAGGGCGAAATCGTCGCTATGTGAACGGCTGCTCGACAAGCCGTAAATTAATCAGCGAACCAGATAACTGGGTCAAAGGGTTTCGGATACACACCGTGCTAATCACGGATTGTCATTAGTACCCTGCGAAGTTTCATTCGATTGTCGTTTTCGTAGACGACCGACGTCGCGACGCCCGGTGGGAGCGCCTCTTGCTGGGTCTTTCGTTTAGCGTGGATACGTCGGATGCGATTACACGTGGAAGGGAATTGCTCTTGAGGTTGGAGAAGAATTAGCAGACGTTGCGAAATTTTTGGGCGGGAGGAGAAAGTAAGTGAATAAATAAGAAATTTTACTTAATGGCTTTCGAACGATTCTTTCTCTTCGGGGATGATGGGTAAATATTGAGTGTTAATGGGAAGCGTGACTGCTTCGCGGCCGTCCGGCGACTACTCGAAATTGTTTTCAAAGCCGGTAGAGACATAACGGTGCTTATTGCATTTTTCTGTAAACACCCGTTCATCCACGGTGTTTACATTGCGCGTCCTGCGATTCATTTCCACGCTTTTATTTCCTCTCTCGTTTCCGACCAGGAAAATTCATTATGTACGAAAGACGTTCGCGATGTATCGCGCACGGGTCTGCAGACTTTTAATTGATATTACGGAACGTCAATGACAATTCACGCGTCTGATAAGAAAAACGGTGCCAGTGAGGGAATATTAAATTTCATATTCCTTCTAATCTCTCGGGCTGATACATTTTAATTGACAGATGGATTCTATGGATTCCCTCTGGAGAGTTGAAGATTTTACGATGTCTTGATGGACGAGAGTTTAATCAAGAAAATCATTTAAAAATGTCAATCGGACTACGTGTGCAATATGACGATCGTCCAATAAAATTCGCACTTGTCCAATTGCATTGGCGAATTGAATTCGTCGAAATCAAGAAATATAATACGAAACAGAGATATCTGAAGAAAGATCAGAAAAAAAATCTTACAATAACATGTCAAAAAATATTTAAAAAAAAAAATATATTTTTTTAAAACCACATTTTTTGCATTATCAGACGCGAGTAAGAATATTTCAAAACTTCACGTATTCTACGTATGTAAACCGACCCGCCGTCAGGATCGATATCTCACCTGCATCCAATAGCCACGAGTCTGTTGGGGGTCGTTAAAAAATTATCCAGAAAGAAATAAATCACAAATCGAATTGCCAGCACAAGCGTGCCGCTGCAGTTTGTTACGGTTACACTTTTTGCCACGTTTACAATTGCAAATTAAATTGCTCTTTGTACGCCGAACTATTGCTATGTTAATTCCATTATAAATCCCCCTTTCGGTAACGTTTGACCTGGCACGCCCGTTACTATTGACTTTGAAAGAGGAAACATTTTATTCGTGTATTTTCGCTACGTTGAATTACAAAGGGCCGGCTGAAATCAAAATCAAAGAAAGATTTTCGGTCCCCTTTTTCAATGTACGACAAATTCTAAGAACGCAGCACGGAATTTCGCACATCAAACTAATAACGAGTATAATAAACGCGTCTACGACAATAACAATCCCAAGATAAAGAAAAAGAAAAAAAAAGAAAAAAAAATCATATCAAACTACACCACGTGATACATACATGCAAGTCTAAGAAAGTCACCTAGATTGCGTGTGAAAATGATTATAAAACGTGTAGGAAGATTAACGACACGGTGTCGGAAATATTCGATAAATCACCGAGCGACCCTGTCGTCGTTCCTGATAGGCTGGGATTCAACTTTATTGTTAACGTTCACCTGACTCCGGGAGACAGCATAATCTCACTATCGATTATAACAGAGACATCACCGGAAGTCAGGCAGGATAGCCAAAACTGATTGACACGAAGGACATTTAAAAGGATGAAAATAGTAATATATTCTTTTGACAGAAAAATATTTTTTAATATTAAAAATCAATATATCGATCCCTCAAATCCCTCGTACGCGTGACACGCATGGATATATATATATATACACACACATAGGCAGTAATAAATATGCCTACTGGATGCAAAATAATAATAACAACAAATGCCATTAGTTTAAACAGCCATTATTACAGCTAACGCGATAAACAGATCTATACACAAAGAAAGAGTTATTTTAGTCCATCCGTACTGTGCACGTCCGACCCTCCAGGCAACGGATATTGTCAAAGGGGAGGGCTTTTCCATTCATCCCACATTTTACGGACAAACAATCAAATTTAATGAGGACGCCTTTGTGACTCGTACAAGCGTCAAGCTGGGTGGGCAAATGAGTCAACAAGTAGATATAATAATTGGCACACATGTCCCTACGATTACGTATATGAGTTGATGCGCATGCGCGTCCGTGTAATCCCCACACGTAATAATTTTAGCGACATATAAACCAGTTAGAGAAATGCCAATCAAGTGTCAAATACTCGAAAATTCCACGTAGAAAAGTAAGCGTCACAAATAATTTTGCCCTCGTTTCGATTGGCTGTAAGTACAACGCAGCCAGGTACAACGTAAAACTAGAACGTGCCATCAGTATATACATATATATATAGATATTCTAAGAAACGATCATCTTCCGACTCGAATCGTTTTCATAGAAGCTACCACTCTGTCGACCGATCAATTTTATAAGGTCATAGAATTACCTGGAGAATCCTGAAAGCGACTGCATTCTCGAACAAGCTCTAGCATAGAAGCCAACACTTGCGGCAGCTGCAGCTGCATTCGGGTTAAGAAATCTTTTCCTGACTTGATGCTTTTCTCATTTTTAAATTCTTTTATGTGTTTATATATGTATATATATATATATGCCATGGAAAAGCGTCCTGCATGTACCCAGCATCACGATATTACGTATAAACACAGGGTAAATTAGTCTATAGACCCCTTGCTTCGTCCCTCTGAGTACTGTTCCTCCTTCTGTTCGCTAATATAAGTACCTCAGTGCATAGCCAGTACACTCAAGTACTTTTCAACAGAGAAACGTCGAGAGTTCAAGCACTGAATATTAAATAAGACCGGAAGTCTGCTGTCGGCTTGGTTATATCATGATATAGCTAAACACGCTTTCTATAAGAGGCTATAATATATGTATATGTTATGAGGGTGAAAGAGTACACAATGGATATTTTCCTGTATCTCGTAATTTCCTAAATTCATCTATGCGATTCTTACAGTTTAATCGGGAAGTCGACGAGAGACGTCACGGACACCCAAACTCGATGGTTCTGAAAATTTCGAAAAAATTTTCCAATAAAAAAAAATATTTTTTATAATTATCGTTAATTTTCTTTAATTAGTCCTGGCTATTTTCTTAACCAAGTGCTCAACTCGCGTCGCTGAGTGACAGTCGCTTGTTGCACGTAGGTACTTTATGACCTGTGCTACATGTCTATATGGTAGATAGAGAGCCAAGCTAAGGGCACCGTTTCTATATACACTGTACTTTACTGCCAAGACGTTGAAATTGGTAAATAAAGTTTTACAAGCTGCAGGCGCCGCGGCGAGAACAGCAAATGTTTCGGAGGTGTTAATTTTTACGGTCGGGTTAAGTTTTTACTTATTCCGCCCACGTGATTCATCCCTTTCCCGTGACGTACGATCGTTCGACTCAACCGTAGAACTCAGGCCGATAAATCCATAATGGATTTAAATCATTGAAAACCGTCGTGTAAAAAAATTCTTCGAGGGTTGAATGACCCTCGATCGTCTCTAGGAACCCGAGAACCTCCCCTCTCCTACTTTTGACCCTACGATCGTAATATATTGCAATACGACATTATGCGCCACTCACTGTATGACAGGGTATTATCCTCACGCAGGCGCAAGATTTCCATACTACGGGTAACGTGAAATTATACGAAATCGGCTGCATAATTATAACTTTACTATTAACAACGTAACCACCGGCTCATGATAGCTAGCTATAACTTAATCCAATGAGCAATTATTTATAAGACCGGTAAAAAAAAAAACAATGAATTTTCAATTCTTAATACCCGTTCCAGATAATGAAAAAAAAATAGTGCACAGTATAGCTCCTGACTAACTAGATGTATGCACTGTAACGTATTTATGTTTTCTTAACTCGAAACCGATATGCAAAAATCCGAGAACGATCTTCGGGAACCAACCTACGTTACCTTCGGCCAATCACCCTCCGCCTCGTACATTCGCAAGCCAGGCGGGCGCCAGCCAATTCTTATTCCACCGGGAATTGACGACCCGGTATGAACTGGGAGTTGGGGTGGAACAGGCCCAACTTCACTAAATGAGAGCTCTGACGGAACTTATCGGAAAGGCGATAACTTAACGGATCCTGTCCATTTTTTGGGGACGCGTAAAATCGAAAAACGCCATCAATCCAATGAGCAATTATTTATACGACCGGTAAAAAAAATCAATTTTCAATTTTTAGTAGACGTTCCAGATAACGAAAAAAAAGTAGTACACAGTCTAGCTCCTGACTAACTAAGTGCACGTACTAACTACCACGGTTACTGTATACCCGGTGGTTAATTATTGAGCGCACATCAATCTTGTATTATAAACTGAGCGCGGGGTCGTATCGAGAATACGTGGAAATTCGCGCGAAACTGGCACTTCAGGGAAAGACAAGCATTCGTGACACGATGCATCGGAGGTTAAATCGATGGTCAGCCAAGCGCACGGGTGGGAAAATTAGTACGGAATGAAGTTGGCGAGAGTCTAACCAGTAACTATGAGGCAGCCCTGTAAGGTCGAGTTAGTATTTCTTTGATCCGTCGCAGGAGACTTTACGAGCCCTTAATATCCGTGTTTTCCTCGTAATTAACGTCGTTCGCCACCAAGAATCAGAGCGTCGTTAAGTCCAATCTCAAGTCCGCCTTGCATGTCGCGACGCGCGATTCTCTCGTGATAACGAGTGTGAAATCTTGAGTTTTGCTTTGAACCGCGAGATAAAATTAAACGAAAAAAAAAAGAAAAAAATCAACGATCCAATTAATTTTTATACACACCCGTTATAACTTCTCGACTTTCATTCTTTTTTTGTGCCCGTTTTCAACACCGTTTATCCCCAGCAAACATGTATACATACACGATGAAGAGATACGGTAGTGTGAAAAAAAAAAAAATTTTTTGATACCATATAAAAAAAAATGTGGATCAGACTCAAAGCAAACTCCCCCCCCCCCCCCCCGCCCCGTGGGTACGATATTCGTATGTGGAGAGTCCGGCAGTCAAAGATAACACATAAGTTGGTGGTCGGTGGGAATCTCGAATTATTTGCATAATGTTGCCGCTCGTTATATACGCCCATTAACTTTCACACCCCTCGACATCTCCATACTTTACCCCTACTCGACTAAGGGCTGTACATCACACCTTTATCCCAACCCTAATATAATAATGTTTTATTGCTTGCATGCAATCATCCCCTTTGCCAACTTCAATATTCCTATCTCCATGCGGAAGGCGCTTTATCTTTTGACGTAATACAGATTCCCCTCCCTCGTCCCTCCGCTCCCTCCTTCTATCTCCAATAGACGCAGAGGAATAATCTCATCGCGTACGAATGCTTGCGCAAGCGGAATCTGCATCCCTGTGTTACGTATAAACAACCCTCGGTATTATTATCGCATTAGCAAATCTGCTACGTTGGTTTAATACCCCTCGATTTAATCGTCCAAAGGCCATTTAAACTTCTGGGCATAACAATACAAGAGTTCATAATGCACTAGGTCTGGTTCGAGCGCATTTGATTTTCTCCGGGAAATTAGATCGTTCGATTCTCGAAATCAAATATCGGTTTGTATCGTGAATACGATAAAGACAAATTTTTTATTTTATTAACGAATAAAAAAATTAATTACACATCGAATTAAAATATATCGCTCGTTATCGTAAATCAAATGATTTAAAAAAAAAAAAGTACAATAAATTTTCAAATTTTCATACTTTCACTTCGGTTCACATGTCTCTTGCGACAAGACGTTACTACTGATATCGTTGATCGCATTGAAATCGCCTTCTATTAAATCGCGCTCTTTGAATGTCGATCGAATAGAAAATTAAGCGTGTTATTTATCAGTTTTACGAACCCTTCGAAAGTAGTTATCAGAAACAATGCTGCATCCTGGAGGGAACCTCTAATTAACTTAAATGGGACCGAACGTAACAAAGACGGGTTTTCCACCGTTGCCACTTATTTGCACGAATACGCATACTGTTATATGAGTATCACTGACTCGTGACGTCACTCACGGTATATACGTTTACGCAATCATATCAGCACCCACTACCATAATAACACTCTACGTATGAAAGGGGGACAATTTCATTGAATAAATCTGCCAAAAATGTTCGATACACCATCAATACCTATAAATAAGCAATTTACCTAAAATCATTGTTTTATAAACGTCGCTTATCGTGACACGCGACATGAATAAGTTGTCAAAGGTATATTAATCTCCCATTGTAAAATTGGCAGGCTATCAATTTTACGATAGAGTTATGACGATGCCACCGAAACCGCAATGGAGACAAACTTAAATAATGAAGCAGACAGTTATTACCGGGAGTCAATCAGTCGGTCGGTTTATGCGGTGAGACCGAACTAGCGCAGCCGACAATGATGTCTCTATTGTCACGTTTTGAAAGAAAAAAAAAAAAAAAAAAAAAAAAAGATAATAAACAGACCCGTACATAAATTGTAAAAGTTCCTGAAACGCAATTCAACGAAAATATCTTGAAAAATAAAGCCGCGCGGTTTTTAACTAGTTTTCGCGAAAACAGCTCTAGGCCCTGGGCAATACTCGTTCTTCTCTCATTGGCAGCGAAAACTTTTCAAATTCACCAACGTGAACGGCCATCTTGAAATTTATATTCCGTCAAAAGGTTATCATAGCAGATTAAAATACGGTCATTGGATCTATTTTATTTTTCACTGGTCCTTCTCTCACACTCCACCTCGCGTGCTTTGTCTTTAACGCAGTAAGATTTTTCAGTTAGCGAATCCATATGTGTGAAAACCGCTTGAAAATACAAAGAAAAAAAAAAAAAAAGAAATTCTTAGTGAACCCGCATGACCCTCGTATATATATTACAGGTTATCTCGTGGGTAAATTTTCGAGCTGAAACAACCCGAGCTAAAACGGACATACCTGAGCAAGAGAAGGGAGTAAAAAAGTAAAGTATAAGAAAGAAAGGAAAGCGACAGACAAGAAGACTGAAAGGCAAGAATAGCTTGCGGACGTCAAGACAATTTGTACGGAGAGCGTTAAAGAAAGTCATAAATTAAAAGAAACAGAAAATATTTTTCTTCTCCAAAGTAAACCGCCAGCTGGAATATATAGCGAGCAATTATAAAGACCTTTTCTCGAAATGCACTTTCGTACCTTCCTACGGCGACGTCGAAGACGCCGTCTTTTCAATTCAGAACGAAAGACACGTCGTACGTCTCTTCCTGATTTTATACACTGCACAAAATGTACGTACGCGAGACACTCGTTGGATTTTGTTCAAAATACTTTTTTTTTTTCAAAAAAAATCACAAACAGCATGTTTCTCGATATTCCCAGAGACACTAATTGCACTATACAGAAAGAATAATTCAATTTGATGTACCATATTAAATCTTCGGGTTGTCCAATAAGAATAACAATCATGCATACATATAGGTATACACGGTATAAGCTCATTCGACGTCACGGACTGAAAATAAACACAATGACTGACGCCATTATTTCACTAACAAGGAGCAGTTGTCGTCTTTTCTGTAACTATGATGTTATCAATGTTCATTGAAATATCAATAATAGACGCACGACAATTTACTTTCAGCATTGAGATCGATGTTAAAATATATATATACATATATACAATATGTATACTTAAAAAATACCAAAGAAAAAAATAATCCCCCCCCCCCAACTTACACAGATAATAGATACCGGCTTTATTAATTTCTCACGAGGCTTCCTGGTTCCGTGTTTCTATTTCCTTTTACCTCATACTTTTACTCACTCCCCATATTGTGTCACGAGACATAAGTGCGTTGCAAGTCATTCGACCAGGGTTATGTGTAAGGGTTGTAATTGAAGGCTTCTGGCCATATTGCAAAGGTAGCTATTAGTAGGCAGAGGTTGGGCGGCAGACTGCCCGACGGCCGCAGACAATAAATTATTTAGTCCACGTCTATCCAGTTGGTATATACGTGGGAAATGCACGTGGGGTATATATATATATATATAGATGTTGGCGCAATGTCACTACAGTGAAATTCGCCAATGTGCTTTCCGCGCATACCACATTAAGTTCGACGTACAGGAATCAAGCCAGATGTGGATGCTGGGAAAGCGTTTGGAAAAATAGTCAAGCGACCATTGATATGGAACATACAGAAAGTGACAGACAGACTGGTAAACTATAAAAAAAAAAATTAATACCTTACAAATAAATAATTTCTCAATCGAAAAAGCAGTACAGTGAATTTTCAAAATTTGTATATATATATAAAACAATTATTACAATAATTATTTCCTTTATCAAAAATTCTGCACCAAACCAAAAAGCACTTCATTCAACTTTGTACCCCGTTAACGTCCCGCGAACTGTACCATTAATGAGCAATAATAGCATCACCGTTGCATTATGCAAATTAGTAGCTATAGGACGTTGAATATCCGTAAGAGCGTCGTTAAGCAAACGTCCTTTTTGAAAAGGAAAAAAAAAAAAGGATCAGAAGCACCTATAGGAAACGACGTGTCGTTTACAGTCCGATAGGAGACTTTATCCCAGGAGGACTCTTTACGTTGTTCCATATAAATTCATGCGGTGTTCGACGGAATGAAAGATAAAAGATGAAAAATAAAAAATAATAGACTGTCCATTTTATTTAATAAAAAATTTCGGTAAGTAAATATAATATTTTTTTTTTGTTTAATGATATATTTACAAAAGTTATTATCAATCATACCCAACTTCTTTGAGTATCGTCGGACACGTCTGGCTGACACTTTGGGGAACGATCAGGCCTTCTTAACGACGCTCGCAGCCATATCGTGAAATCCTATTGTGTACTAGCCGTATAATATCCAATGTCTAACAACCTACGCTAACGTGCTGGCGTTCATTAGGTATAGTGTTATGGGATACGTGGAACCTGCAAGGTCCTGGTTAGCAGGTGGTGCCAGTTTCAGGTTGCATATCGTCTTTGTAGATTTCACCAAATACGTATCCCACCGGTCTGCCCAGTTGGCACGCCATGCGTTATGTTAAGAAGTGCAGTTAATTACGAAGATAATTTCCAGTCGTGTGTTTGCGTGCTGCACATAACGAGCTTCCGACTTTCGAGTTTCTGCCATGCAAGCCCAATCTGCTTATCGGCCGTTGGCGCGTTCGTTATCTCGCGAAAAGCCTGAAACAAAATCCTTCGATCCTACATTAAATCCCGTTCCCCTTTTATCAACTTGCGAACTCGCCTGGATTAATGTCGTGCGAATTTATCATACGAAACGCGCCAAATTTCTCGTACGTTATATGTGCGTGTGTGTATATATATATATACTGACTTTTTAAATCGAGAGATAGCACCCTACCCCTTTAGGTATATGCACGTGTAAGCGGGTATATCCCTGAATATAAAAAATACATAGTATTAGCTTGTTTTCACTGGGGGTAAATATTTTTCGAAATACTTGATAAAAAGTGACAATACCAGTGGGTTTTTAAGCAACGCGATTAATCCTCTTCCGGGAAAGGATTTCGTAAATTAATGGGAAAATTGGAAGGGTGAAAAAACCGAAAACCCATTTTCGGGCTTTAATGAGATTGACTTCGTGTAAAGAGAAACTTGGATCTGGGGATTATTAATTTTCGACGAATTCAAAAAAAAAAAATATTTTTTTAACGGCAAAATGAAGCACCCATTTTTCGGTCATTACTTCACGTACTTACATGTAAAAATACCGTTAAGAAAATGACTTCTGAAAATCCACAGTTTGCGCCTAAGGCAGCTACATGTGTGTCAGTGGCACATATGTTTTGACACTTTGAAAGGTCAAGGTGAATTCAGTCGTTCGATTTGCCCATAATCAGAGCACATCGTCAGATCGATCACGATTGATCCAAATATAGTCGACATAGCTAAACTACCCGGTTTGGGCTTCAACAATATTGATTACACATTCAGATAACGTAACGAGCTAACAAGGGATAATTATCGCGTTCACACGGAATCCCGACCTCCGTAAATGATTTAATCAACGGCGACAAATACCTCGTCCTTAATGCCATGCACGCCCGCGAAAGTTGATTACGTTCAAACTCATCGATCGCCGAGGCTGAGCCATCGAGACGCGTTATAGATCGAATCACGGAGGGAGGTGAGTCCAGCCCCCTTGAAAAAAAAATATATAAAAAAAATCAAGCGAGTGTCGGTAATGATAAATTTTTTTTTAAAATTTTGAAAAAAAATATATCAATCCTATAAACAGCACGACATACAAGGACTATTCAGTGCAGATCGATCAATAAGTTTTAATTAAAATGAGTAAATTTTTCATAAAACACATTTTAAAACATACTTTGACAGTTGCATTATGTCAACACCACGTGGCTTGGACGTTTTCGACTTAAATTTCATTCGCGAGTAGTAACGAACGCCACGTGTAAAATGACGTAAACTGAAACCTTATTTTCTGTAATCGTCATGTAAACAGCGTGAGATCGATATCGATTTGCACATTTCATGCCAAAGTCAAACACGTCAAAAGCATTTACGATGAATGATAAGCGATTCGATCATCCGACAGGCATAATTACGTTACCACGTTACGTCACGGCTGACTTGGAATCCTATAGGATTATATGCTGCCGATTAGATTTGAGCTAAGATTCAGGGATAAAACGTTCCTCCAGAAAATGAAAGTAGAGAGGATATGAAAGAGCTAAGTGATTTCGTTAGTCAACCCCTAAGACGCCTTAACGTTAACCTTAACCTAACTTACCCGTTATCCCTTCTCCACTTTAGGCTTCCCTTCCTTAAACAGTTATTATCTTAGGAACCTCTTTAATCCCGTCCGGCAACGATAAACCTGCAACCCTTATAGTACGATGGTTAGAATTTTATTGCGAAACCCATACCCCTGTAGTATTTGTATTCGTCATAGTTAACCTGATTCGACGAAATACAAAAATCCCTAGGACTTCAGGAAACCATTATTATTTTATTATTCACTCGATTTTTATGCACGAATTACTTAAGCTACGACGGGGTTTATGTGTACGAGTGCAGTAGACATTAGGGGCTTGTAAAGTTTTTTTTTTAACACTTTGCCGTATTAACGATTCCAGTAAAAAAAAAAACCACGCAAAGAATCACGACAAAAAAAGTCCCTAGGGTATCTTCCGGGCGAAAAAAAATATCAAACCAAAAGATTCAATCAAATTATTTGGACGAACGTCAAGGTCCTACGATTAATTTCGACTAGAATAAAATTTTTTTTTTTTCCATTTTACTCAAAATACCCTAAAAAAGTCCCAGTGGACCTACACGTGCGTAAACCCTTTCAAAACTTTTCACATGACCCTTCACTGTTACGCGTACATCCAGGTACATACAGTCTAGACTTTTTTCCGATCGCGTGTTAGAGTCGCATGACGCCTATGCTACCCTCGTGCGCTATATATGCATACCTTAGTCCAAGCCAGTACAGCCACCCTGCCAAACACTAATGCTTCCCGATACCACTGGCCAATTTGTGCCCAGTTCTTGGAACGATCGTGTTCTCGGGTTTCCACGTTTCGATATGGCGCTACGCTAATTCGTTGCGCTCGCGCGGAAACGTCGCTGCGTGATTCCGTTACGCGCCACGAAGGAGAACGACGGTCCGATAGGTTAGATAACACAGTGGGTGTATACGCAGAGAGAAAAAAAAAGGAAGACAATAGCAAATGAATAGGGGAAGATGTAAAGACGTTATCACAAAAAAAAAATAAATAAATAAATAAAAGTCAAAAATAAAGAAACAACATTCTCAAAAACCGTGACATCGACTTTAATGCGAATGTTAACGATAAATCTCACAAAGGGACTTTGTCGCCAATTCCATGAATTAGACGTGCTCTCACCATCTACCCCTACCCCCCCCCCCCCTCCCTACGACGATTATAGATCGGACAGAGGGATAAAGGGAATTACTCTGGCGGGGCCCTTGATATCGCAATGTTATGTGTCGTGAAGGGTTATCATTCTATATATATATATATATACACTATATATACACAATATATATATTCTATATATATATATACACTACACATATACTGATAGGATAAAGAGAACTTTGAAATTCCTGGCAGCCCGCGAGAACGCGAGTCTCGCGAAACATTCGACGTTCTTGTAGATCCTCTGTATATATAGGCATAGTGCAGCGCGAGAGGATGTGCCGTGAGAGGGGAGAGAGGGGAAGGTAGGGGAAGGAGGAGGCGTAGCTGTGAAACGGTCGTAAGGTGGTTGGTGATAATAGTGCGATATAAGTTTGTTTTTTTTTCTCACGATTTTGAGACGAGAGGAGACTCTCCCCACTCCTCTATTTTTTCTTCCACCCTCTTCCGCTTCCTCCCATAAAATTTTCTCTCGTTGCCCTCCCCTCTCTTCGCTTATACGCAAATGGGCCATACATGCTTTATTTCCAGAGAGGTTTCCGCGACGTAGAATATGCGTAGGGTATTGCCGGTGGTTTTACACCGCGGAATCTCAGAGGGTAACGCCGGTACTTGGGTAATATTAAAGCCGTGAGGTCGAATTACGGGACATTAAAATAAAGTATTTCAGCAGCACGCTAAGGAGCTTAGGGGTTTAACAATCCTTATAAGTGAGGCCATTTTTCATTTGGTCTAATATAAATAAGACGTTTCATTACTATAAATCCTCTGTAATTTCTTACTCGAACGGAGTCGCCTTACGAATCATCCTCATCCGCGAATTCTTAATAGGATTCTTCGTATCAGGATTGATAAGGTAGATAAATAATTTTTTCATCGTTTAATCAGCACGGTACTTTCGCGCAGGTGTTATCGTTATCGTTCGATATAATTATCGATTGAATATCTTAGTTAATTTTCAGACAGTCAACTTACCTTAGGAACTTTAGAAAAAATCTCCGGAAGTACATGCTGTTGCGACATATGGAAAATTCAAGTAAAACAGGGATACGTGCCGGCGCGTCATGTGGATACGAAATATCAAAAGCCGGGAATACGCAAGCGAACATGCGTAAAATTGGGTACATGACTAATGGAAGTACGTGGTTAGAAAGTTTTTCCCGTAATTTATCGTACACAGCCGAATCGGCAACGTACAATATTTTCGGATTAACGCCATTGGACCGTGAAAGGTTGGTATTTCCGATTTAAAAAATTATCTTCACGGCAACGAATGTTCTTATATTTTAACATTCATCGCGATAACGCAGAGTTTATCGTATCGGCGTAAAACAAATTGCCGGATCGAATCGATATCTGTCAGATAGGATAACAACGTTATAGAGAATCCCAGTAGGTTAAGACAACGTAGTACACGTTACTCTATAAAATCCACTTAGCATCCCCAAAATTTCTAGTGATTCAATATATATATATATATATATATATATATATTTATAAAAGAAGCACTTGTCTAATCTTTTTATACGTTATATAAACATTTTGAAAAAAAAAAAAATCGACCAAACCGACATATACGAATTTGTGCATTACGGACAATTGGCAGCGACGTTAAACTCCAGTGAAATACATTTCAGTATAAAGTCGCAATATCAGATTTCAAAGCCATCGAAGTACCGTAGACGCTAAAGTATTTGATCGAGGAGTATCGGTCGTCGGATTGCGAATGCGGCATAAATCACAGCGACGTCGGTATTAGGACGATATTTTCCGTTACAATGGAACCAAGAGGCGAATGAAATTGATACCGCAGCAATGAGAAAAAGGACGCTATAAACTCTAAGTACGAGCAGACCTTAAGCTTTATACACAGTGTGGGTGATCTAAAGAATTCGACATATAAAAATTTTTAATGGTTCAATGATAAGTTCGTTTCTCAATTCGCGACGTCAAATTCAAATTAAAATCATTCGTTACTCAGCGAATCGAAATACAGGCCAAACAAATGACAAATTTTCACATTAAATTCGATTAACGAACCGATAAGCTCGAGTTTCCATAGAATAAAAAAAAAATAAGTGAAGAAAGAAAAAAAAGTCTATTTTCAACAAATTCGATTCTCCACGGGTGACTCGACTCAATGCTTCCCGCTTAATAACTTAATCCAGTTCAAAAGGAGGGGAAATCTTGGAGTGGAGGGGGAGGGGGGGATTGGCTACGATACTTAATAGAGACGATTAACTAAATAGTCGGAATGTTTAACGTAGGTGGGTTCGGGTTCGAATAAGCTTGTGATTATCGTTCGTTGAGGAGTGGGGGGGGGCGAAGGGAGGAGAGGGGGTACGAAAGAGTCTACAGGGTAAGGTTGGGTTCGATTCGCAATTTCCTCATCCCTTTTTCTACGGCGTATACACAGAGAACGTAATAAGGGTCAAAGGCAACGGTTATCTTTACGGTCAACTCGTTCCGTAGGTATCCTCAAGTATTTACTCTTAACGTCACTTCCGGTATCAAATTGACAAAAATTTCGACCACTTCCGTCGAATACGCTATATTAAAAATACACGCGATTCATGCTTACGCGTACATTTTCCATAGATACACAGGTGTACTTACCGAACTGTCATAATAAAAGCGACTATTTTTCTATTATGGATCGTACGTCAATATGACAAATATATTATTTGTCAAAAAAAAAAAAAAAAAAAATGGTATGAATAAATATCAATATTCGATGGGGGATCCATTACTTTCAATTTATAGGGATATTTTTTTTTTTTCTTTGGTTATATTTGTCAAACAAACATTGAAAGCACCTAATCATCTTCTGTGGATATTTGATACGCGTTTCCTTTCAATGTGACTAGAATTTTATTTTTATTTTTTTTTTTATTTTCTCAACGACAAAATTTTCCAATCGACTGATAACCTCGGCAAATGAGAAACTCGACCTCGTGAATTTAATGTCGATGCTTACGAATTCGCGAGTAACGTCACTGGCAAATATTCCCGTTGGCAGCATTGAATTTCCCATAGCCAAGTTTGTAGAACACGAACAGGAAATAGTTTCAAAGCGAATACACGTAGCTTCGGACCTAACAGTTTTAGTACCAATCGCATAACTTTAATGCACCCAGTCTCCATAATGTATGTACGTATACACGTAAGTCCGTGCACTCGGGAATGGTAGGAAATTTAAAAATAAAATATAATTGCCAATATCCCTTTGGCGTTACTTCGAAACAAGACTTGCACTTTCCACGCAAATTATTTTACTCGGGCGTCAATAGATTCACGTTTTTCAACGTGACTAAAATTATTGTCCCATAAATCGTATGCGTACGATAGATAAATCGATCGCGCCAACGCGTGGCTCTCGATGAACCGCTTACGCCGGCAAATCATTTTTCAGAACCGTGGCAAAAATTATTAATGATAAAGTACTGCTTCTCACAATATACCTATATATATATACGTGCCATTGAGCCTCGCCGACATTAAAGTTCGCGATCTTTTTTTTTTTTTTTTATTTGCATAATCAATTCGCTATTCGAGACTCTAGAATAGCCACTGGATTGACTTTCTCAAAGAAAACATAAACTAGTCGGTGTGGGAGTAGAAAGAAACAAGGGGAGGGGGGTCTCTGTCCTGCCTAAAAAAAATTCTCAAATCACTGTCGCCACCTTATCTCTCCATTAGATCGATTTTTCAAGAGAAAAAAAAGGCCCACATCACGTTTCGTCGAATAAAGAAATAAAAAGTTCGTGCGATAGAAATAAACATTCGTTTGATATGAGAATTAAAAATTTTAATGGCTCCCGGAGACGACGTCGGCTCCTGGCTCTCATATTCGATGAATGAGAGGAGACAACAATGCGAAGCCTCGCCGTTCCCGGCACAGTATCCAGCGATAAGAATGCCAGTCGCCAGTTAAACATCGATTAATATTTCTATTGATAAAGGAGGCCAAAAATGTAAGACTGTCGTCGAGGTTAAAAGTTGGCCCATATTTTTCAAAACGTCTCGTCGTCTGCGACACGTACTCTCGATACAGAAATGTATCCAGGGATATAACCTTTTTTTTTTTATTTTCGCCTCTCTAGCTTCTCTGCGAAACAAAAACATTTATTTATGTCGGTCACCCCTTTGCCTCCCGTATCCGTTACGGGATACGACACGTGGATTTACTACCGAAGGTCCGGCAAGATAAATTTAATATATTTCTTCTAGCACGGTAGGAAAGTTCAATAACGTATATTAAAGACCGGCGAGGGTCACGATACCATAATCGATCGAAATTGCGTAACAAGATGACACATACTTTCCCGCTACGTCATCGTAAATATACAAAATCAATTTCGAGTGCGCAAAAATTCGAATATCTTATCGATTAACGACCCCACCCCACTATGTTAAATTTCACCCCCTAATTCATGGGGGGGGGGGGGGGGGAGGGGGGGGATGCGGGTGCAGACATTGGGATACTTTTCAAAAATATTTATATACGATCCTTATGTGTAATCTCGTCGTTAAGCCGCATCCGCACCGTGGCTGAGGATTCAATGCGAAGGACACGTGAGCAATCGAGGTATACAGGGTGCGCCAACTATACGTGAACATGTTCGACGTGTGCGACTAGACACGAGGGTGGTGAATGTTTCTTTTATTAAAAAAAAATTTTTTTCTTTTTCTTTTTCCATTCCCGGCATTCCGCTATCTCGATATAAACATGCATTCCATTTAATGAGAGCCACGACTTATACAGACAGACACGTTAGAGCAGTCGGCATAGACACATGCGGTGAAAACGTATGTACAATGCTATTGAATTTGCGTATCGCAGCGTAAGATTGCGTCTAGCTGGCTGGTGCAGTGTAGTAATACACGTGCCGACCCTTAAGTACCTGGAGCTGTAGTTACGTGGCCCCTGAAATTATTCGAATGCGTCTCCCATACACATACGTTCACACGACGAACGTTTTCTACCCCTATTTTGTCTCCCTTTGGAAATTTTCGCGTTCACCCTCGCTCGTCGGGCAAGAGACGACAGAGCGAGACAGCAGCCTGTACGAGCAGCTGCGAAGAGAGAAAGAAGACCGGAAGTACGTCAGAGTATCGCATGCGCTTTACTGGAGGTCAAATGTTCGATAAAATTTTCATAAGCTATTACGTCATGATTTGTCTCGACTGTTTTGCCAGAATTTTGTTTTTGGACAAATACCCTCCCCTGTTTTCATCATCGAGAAAAATATCGCCAAGCGATAACGGGGCAATCGCGAAGACCGGTGCACTCTTTTTTTTTTGACCCCAGGGTCAAACAGGTCAGCCGATTCTCGCAGCAGAGAGTAACTTTTCTTCTTGACCGATTTGTTCAGATTCGGACTGCTGGGACATCTGGGGCGAAGTCGTGAGGTTGCTTTTCGGTTCCAAAGGATGAGTACCCGTCGCGGTTTAATTAGCGCACGACGATTACATCCTGATGGTCCTAGGCTCCGCAGCATGATCTGATTATGCATAATAACCAGGATAAACTCTGACCCCTTCGGGGTCCGGACACTGGTAGTTCGTTGGTAATGATGCAGAAGGTACCTGCTGTGTAGGTTCAAGGTAGGCCGGTTTACTTGGTAAGTGGGTACCTTACTCAGAGACCTAACTACGAAGTCGTTAATATTCGTAATCAGCTTTTTACTCTGGTCTCATACCCTGGGAGAGCAGCGACGACTTGCCAATCTCCTGGGAGTATAAACTTTTCCTGGCTTCAGTCATTCTTCTTCTTCTTCTTCATTTTTTCTTTGTTTTCATCCCTTTCTCGACTATTTTTATTTTCTTCTCCCTATACACAGTTTCGTTCCAGGCTCCTGGTCTAACGGGTTTCGCTGCACGGGATGACGAGGACAACAAACTGTTCCGGTTACCCAGTCACTGTCAGTGATCAGGAGATCAATCACGAAAGGGTTGAGGATTAAAAATATTTTCATCGACTAAAACATACCGTAGTACCTTTTTTGTAAGCGCGTATCGGCGAATCCGAAAGAGTTAATGCGAATTTCAAAAACCTGTTATCAAAAATTCGTCCCTAGATAAGGCTCGTTATTAGATCGAAAAAGGATAATAACGTCACTGTGACGACGATCGACACATTTTCGAATTACCAGACGTAAATAACCGTGTAAATTTTTTCGCGTCGTAATCGTCGCGTTAAAAAATTTTTGAAAATTTCTCAAAAAAAGAATCATACATTCGGCACCGTGCTAACGATCCTAGAAAAATATAATGAAATAATACGTCATTAATGGTACAGCCACTTACAGTTTCGCAACCGTAAAAACTCATTAGGTGTTTAAGTAATTGGGAAAAAGGAGTTAAAAAAAATTTTTTTTTTTTTAATAAAAGATCACGCAAACGTCTCAATTCCAAAGTCTAGTGTAATTTTATGTTATCATAAATTCACGGTTTTGATTTTTTTTTTTTTTTCTTCCATAACCATGTACACAAACACACACATAGTGCTTGTGTGGCGTGAAGCTACCGTGAATGATATCGTATTACAATAGTCTGGGATTGGTCGGATATAGGGTCAGGAATAGGGTTAGGGATAGGAATAGGGGTAGATTCAGAAGGTTCTAGAAGGTACGGATGGGACTTTGGATATAGCAATAGGGTGAGACTCGAGGAATAGGAAGAGTCATTTGTACCACGAAGCGCGAGGTCGCGTGGTGGTTGCGTGCGCGCTTGTGCACCCCTGTCGTTCACACGCTCGCCACCCTTTTCAACCCCATAAGCTAGATAACTTTTATCCCGATTGCGGCTCCGAGCTTTGATTGAATCCTCGGGTTCGGCCTAGGTTGTCCTGGACAACCGATTGTTTGTGGATATAATTCCAAGTTGCCGATAATGCTGGAACTACGTGACTGAACCGTGACCTACGTGTAACATCCCAATTAGACCCATTGACCTCGGACGTCCAACAAAATGAACTTCGAGCGCATAAAAACTATATACTGGGTGTCCATAAAATTTCTTAAGATCCCATAAAAAATTTCTTTCCTAAACTCCATCACTATTCAATGCTGTACATCGAGCAAGAACGCTACGCTTATTATTTCTTAAAGTTGGCTAATTAAATCGATACAACCTGCAATGACTGCGTCAAGTATGCTCTTGGATATCCATTGAAAACCGTTCGATAAAATAGAGGATCCTACCTGTATGTAGATACAGGTCACTGTTTACCATACACAGACAGAAGGGTACGTAAATCCTTTGTGAAGTCTCTCTCTGGCACTGGCGCACATATACATATATGTAAGTAGTAGAGAAAAACAGTTTTCGAGTCGTTAATATCACAGCGATATCACAGCGAAAACGATAACGGCACAAAGAAGACGGAACGCGTGTGATCTAAAAATAGTTTCCTTCGAAAAGAAGAGAATTACTATTAAGCATAATAGAAACTGTCCCGACGACGTTTCTCGACACGATTCAAATCAATTCGAAACGCAGGCCTGTCAAGGTACACCGTACACAGCATAGTCATCTGTTATCGACTATCCGTCCTGAGTAATTTTTATAATTAAAGCAGTCCGAGTATTTACAAAAACGGATGGTAAAAAATTGTTTAAATATGAAAAATTAAAGGATACCCAACAGTCAGCTATACCAAGCATCGACAGAATCCATACGGTTGACAAATGACATAGATGCGCAAGGCCTGCGCGATCTATATACAGGAAAATAGCGAATGTCGGAAGTGTCCAAAATGAAGTGACTGGCTACGTCATATCCTGTACGTAACATCGCGGGACCGTGAATGCACGCATAACGGGTGAATAACGGGCTCGGCTAAATGCCATAAATCAATACGGCAGCAATAGATGTTTGTCGTTGGTCGCCGTCAGCGTATGAAAATTAAAACGGTATATCACGTTGAAATCTGGCCAGAGGAATGTTTTAAAAAGGGCGCGGGGTGGGAGGGGGGGGCATTATATTCCGAGCACATATCCTCGAGGCCCAGAGAAAAGGCGTTCAGTTTGTGGCGGAGCTACTGCTAAATCGTGCAAGAAGGAAAGGGAGTAGTCGAGGAGGCAGGCAGAGATCGCAGCATATTTCATTACGTCGGTTTGGTATGCACGGAGCCGCTGCAAGTTTTCATAGCCGCATTGTTACCCTTTAGCCATTGTGATCGAATTTGTTAGCTCTGTCAGGCATCGGGGAGAAGTAAGCAGCGGTGCCGATGGTTATAAAGACGAGTCGATCAAAACGCGTCCCTGTAGTAAAATCGAGAGCCGTGTCAGGCTTCGTACAAAAGTAAAGAAATTACAGTAGCGAGGTATATACTTTTTGGCGGCGATGATACTGCATTTCCTTCAAGATATTCAGACGATACAAATGCATGGAGTCACCCCGGTATGACGGCTCGGAGAAACGCGAAATACGTAGAACGAATTGGGATTTGATAAACGAGAAAGTCGGTTTTCTTTTTTCCATCAGGACGGCATCCCTTATTTAATTGAATAATTGAGAATGGCGTCTTCGAGCACGAGAGCCAAGATTCTCGGACAACAACAATCCGTTGTTTCGATATAAGGGAGTAGCCAGTTGAGTTATTAACACGAAAATTCGTTATTCGCGTTGATTGGGTGCAAGAGGGAGGGGGAGAGAGAGAGGGGGGGGGGGAGAGCGAGGGAGGGAGGGAGGGAGAAAGAGAGAAAGACAAGCGATAGAAGAAGCCCAAAAGCAACGTACGATAAGCTAAAGGCGCAGATCGTATCGCAGCGACGTTTAACGCTCCGCGTTACCATAAATCGTCCCGAACCGCAGCTTAAGTGACATGAAGTATTGCAGCGGGCAATTATTAACAGGATAATTACGGAACGTGACTGAAAACGCTTTGTAAGTAATTAAAGAGGGGTTGGCGGCCGTGCGCGATGAGTAAAAGGGGAACTTTTCATAGCGAGTTAGAAATGCCCGCCATTTGAAATAATCAAAAGAGGATCTATAGGCTGCGCGCGGTAGCGGAATGGCGATGTCACCAACTGCCGCGAGCGACGCCTACGATACGTTAGAATCAAATAATAGACCGAGCATCGACAAAGCGACTTTAAATACAATAACAAGCCCGAAGGAAATTTCAGACTGTCCTTACCGGTCGCTCTCTGCGTACTGGTCCTGTTATCCTATATTGCGCAATCCACAGCACTGTTGCCCAATAGATTCAACAAACCCACTGTTTACCATCTCCCGCGAGACGGAATAAAATCCAGAAACAGTCACACCCACCCACCCCCCCACCTCTTTTCCTACCGCCTATGAAAACAGGGAAAACCGTTAGTTAACGTGTTCGTATCATATCGCGTCTCGCCATGCGTGTAAGCGCTTTACGTAAACGCGCCTTTACACACCGGACTATTTAGATATACCAGTGCAGATACAACTCGGCACTAAATAAGAGTAACCATGACGCAATCGAATATACGTTACATCAACGACTACCTAAATCGTTGAGGATTAATTTATCGAAATTCGAATCACGATTTTCCAGTTCAGCAAAGTTGCAATGAATTTTGAATTTTTTAAATTTTTATTGCCCCCCCTCCTCAAAATTCCAAAAAAATTTCTATACAATCAAACGTATCCGAATGCATCGCCAGCGCGGATTAACCGGTCGTTTTGCACTGCAATGCCGCGGGGCTCGTCTTGCGCGGAGGTTGTCGGGAATGCTGGTAATTGGGAAGAGGGAATTTGCCCTCGACCGCGAGGAACGTTCAAACCTCGTGATTGTTGTCTCCCAACCCCCCCCCCCCACCCCCCAAGCGATACACCCTCCAGTAAACCACCAAACTGGCTGAAACATGGGATTCCCCGTGATTTATTTCTGCTCTGTGACAATGAGATGTTATCTGCTACGGCGTGTGCCACACCGATACACACAGGTCCGTCGCGACGCCCCGCCCCCTCCTTCCAAGAGCGACGTCGACGCCGGCACTACTTCCAGGTACGACAACGCCACCGGTAACGCCGACGGAGCCACCTTCCTTCTAACTGCTCTGTATAATATATTATAACCGCCAGCCCTAGTTCCTATAGGGTTGTAGGGTTGTTTATAGGTAGGCGCCGTCGTACCACCTTCAGCACACACGCTATTCACCCAGGAGATTGCGCAAGTGGAATGCATTACATAGGAATAACTCGGCGTATTATCCCTTTTCCTAGAGTTTTTACTTTAAAGCCCTGGATAAATCGCTTGGATCCTGCAGCGACCCCTCCCGCCCCTCTCGCGACCTTTCCTCGACCCGTCCCTGTGTATTACACCTATACACGCAAAACTAATGTCAACGCTATATCAATGGGAAAGTACGTGAAGTAGGTAGGAGAAAAAAAAAGAAATAAGCATGATCTTTCAGGACGAGACGATAGCAGCCCGATCGATCTGAAGGTGTAAAACCAGAAGACGCTTTCGTGCCGAAAAACTCTATTTCCTTCTAGCACGAGTCTTGGATGGAGTTCCTAGGCCACGTGGAAGGGATCAAACGAATTATCGGGTAACATCAATTCAGCCCCTTTCGCTTTCAAGAAAGAACAACCCGTCTAGCCCTTGTGCTGTACTCGTTGGACTCGGACCTGTACCGGCAGCGACTACTGTGCCGGTGGAGCAGCCCACCTGCACTCGATTCCTTGCCGACCACCGATCCGGCGCCAACTGGCCGATCCTGGTTTCCATAAAGTTGGCTTATCGCTGCCAGTCGTTCGCCGAATAAACGCTGGAATTTTGAGCATCCTAGGAGGAATATAGTCCGTTCTCTATCTCTTTGCCTCGGCAGTAGTCCAGCCAGACTCTGGTCGTACGGGTCGCCCCCAGCAGTCACGTTATAACCCAGCCACGACGTTTCGCCTTGCCAGTCCTACCTACTACACCCTGGAGTCTTTAATGAGCGGAGGCAGGTATAACGCGTACACACTCGTAGCTCGCAGCTCGTAGGTGTCTTCCTGCATCTCTGTAAGCGCTACTCGTTACTTTTACGATTACCGTCCGGCGACCCTCCCGTACCAAACTATCGAAAACAGTCTAGGGTAACGATCCTCTCAGCGATAACCGAGTCCACGAAAACGAAATCAAAGTGTCAGTCCCGTTTTTCGATCGTCTAATGTCAAAATTGGATACGTTTTTATGTCCCTTCGTAGCTCCAGTGTCCGAGGCGCCTAAAGGCGGTTCTTATGAATTTTCTACCGAGAGCCACTTGGCGTACTGGTGTCAAAGGACGGAGCTGCAGTACCTATGTCATGTATATATGTATATACAACTGCAGAAAGAGCCAATGCCAGTGATATAGCCGTACGGAGATGGATGCAGCATCGACACGATTGAAACTGCAGGGTCAGGTGGTAGCACGCAAAATATGGATAAAACGTCAGGATGAGGTAAAAACAAAATTTGTTTTCCCAGCCAATTTCCTTCGACAAGGAAAGTCGGATATCTCGACGGGCGACACTGCGACCCCGTGCGAAAAGTATAATTTTCACGAGGGCTCGACGGGATAATGGTTATCGGGGATAGGGTTTTAGGTTGATCGTACGTCGAACTAAAGTCACGGATAATTCGGTGGCCTCTGGAGAGACGCCGCCCGGCAAACTACCGTGACGGTTAAGTAACTGGAACAAACCGCATTTGCAAATGTAAGCCCCCACGACGGTAACACGGTCAGAGTTTTCCTTTAGGGTTCGGGGAAATTAAGTACGTTCTGGAAACGCGAACTAATTTTTTTACTGCTCGAACGCATTTAAATCCTTTTTCCCTTGAGGAGCGAACTCGGGTACTGTCAACGGTGGTAACCCTGACAGAGCAGGTATACGGTTGGCAGGACTGGTGACGGTTGGACTGTCAAAATAATTCACGGGCAAGTAACAAAGGCTTGGAAGCTTCGAACGTTTAAATATTATCGAATTGATCGTAGGTGTTTGTGATTGATCAATTAATTAAATTTCCGTCCGTTATCGAGTTTCGATCAAATTTATTTATTTTTTATTTTTTTTTTTTTCGGGCAATCAAATATCGATTAGTTTTAAGTAAATCAGGAAATTTCACATTTTTCGTACATTCACTTTTATACGAATAATAAAACGGACCACGTGCCACCTACGTATATCTTTTTCAACGTTTCCACGGTGTTAGAGAATATTTTAATATTCTACATTTTTGACTCGCGTAATAGACGACGTTCCTCGAGGACGTCCGACTTATTCATCCTCGGGCGTCTCTAACGAGTAGTTTTAATCACGTACCGTGGAAAGTAAAATAGAAATATGAACGATCCTTGACGCCATTTGTAAAGGCAGCGTAACCGCCGCGCGAATGAGTGTCAGAATGTCTGCTTAGTTTCCAGGGGGGAGGAGGAGGAGGAGAGGCCGGAGGGGGGTAGCAGGAGGAGAGGGGGGTGGGGGGGGGTACACCAAGTGTGCTCGTGCTTCTGTAAATTGGTCTTTCGAGTCGGAGTGCTCGACGTCAAGAAATAAGATTTGCAGCTCCCGACATCCGTTCAATCTTTTCTTCGTTCGGTCAGGTGACGTTGATAAATTTATGAAAATTACCGAGTCTCAGTGCTTACAAAAATCCAACGACAAGAAACTGCACTGCGAGGAGGCTGCGCAACGAGTAGAAAAAAAAATATATGCCTGATCGTGATAAAGAATTCTTTTGCGCCAAAGAAATTTTATCGTCCCCCGATGTTCGTCCGACCTTAACAACGCGAGGAATTGGTGACGATAAAAAAAAGAATTAAGAGAGGAATTCTAATAAAATGTAACAGCGAACGTCAAGGGATGAAAAAAAAAAGCCGTAAGACACGCTAAAAAAAATTTTCAAAATTTCAAGCGTCTCTCAGACACATTCTCTCAATTATTACGTAATACTACCGAGTGAACCAAATTATCAGCGTTCCTAACCTCCCCGCGTCGCACTGCCCTCCAAAATACCATAACGATAACGAATAACGCTAGAAAATTGTTATCGATATGAAAAAAAGCCGAGAAAAAGAAATGTTAAGTCAAAAATTCGGAAAATAAGAAAATTCGCAAAAAAAAAACACCCATAGAGAAACACGTATAAGGCGTGCAATTACCGTAGAAAATTATTCTTTCTCCTACTCTCTCCATCCCCATCCCCCCCCCCCCCCCCGCCGCACCAACCTTACCAAACGAGCTGGCTGCCCCGTCTGCCTGCTGGCGTCTGCGTTTAATTAACTTGAAGAAACATCTTTTAATTATAAAACTATTTTGGACACATGCGCAACGTGGGTCTCGCATTCCGACGTTATAATTGCCCGAGCGCATTTACCTTCTTTATTTCGCAAAGGATAATAACTCCCGTCCCCCATAAAACCGACCAAACTCTCCAGCGCCGGGAAAACGAACGACGTCGCCAAACCGTAACGCGACTTACGACGTTTAAACTCGTAAAGCGACGGACGCCTCGATAATAACTCTAGGGGAAATAACATTGTCGACACCTTCGTAGCAAACCCCATGAACGTAGTACGCGTCAGACATATACATATATACATATATATATATGTATATATATCTTTTCTCACGTTTACGTACCCCTCCCCGCCCTTTACCCCTATCTCTCCCTTCTCCCTGTTAACTCGATTCAGGACGACATCGACACTTTGACATATCCATTACAAAAAGCAGGACACCGTCGTCACCGCGTTTACCACCAATAAATTATTACGTTCGTGTCGCGCTAATATTATTTACCGGACTAACCCTCGGCATAGCCGTGAATTTCAAGACGCGTGAATTTTACAAAAGGATCGATACAATTTCGTGCTATTCTCGACAAAAATTGCTGGTCAAGATATATCGACGGTTTTATGAAAAAAAAAAAAAAAAGAAAAGAAAAAAAAATTCCACGTGGCCAATCCATATTTATCATTCGCGAAGGATATAAACCCAACTCAACCAGACTTCTTTTTAAACTTATCGACATTTCCATTCGAACGCGAACCCGCGTTCTTCCGTAATTTTCGTTATGATCGTCCTCGCTCAAAATAGTCACCGACGAGAGCGTTCGGCTACGTGACCACGCGAAACGCGATAAATTCAAATGAGTGCGACGATGCAATTTTCTTTTTTTTTTTTTACTGCATCTATTTACAGATGTGAAACGCAGATGGCTCTCCTCGAGGAATTTTAACGTGTCTCCTCGTTCTACGCGTTACAACGACCCTCTGCGTTTTTGCGAACGAGTAACGCCCATCCGCCAATTATAAAATTCGAATTCCATATCGAATCGTATAGATATATCGTTGCTATATGATCTACCGGTTGTACCTATTATATATATATATACATATATATATATACACAGCTACTTAATTAACTTCAACATCACGAACCTCATGAAAACGTTAGCAGGGACATATTTCATGGTTCGACGAAGTGCAAGCTCCAGCAAAATTGCATAGAGGTTGAAGACCAACCCGATCACGGGTCCTGGGCTAGAAACGTAGATGGTCCGGTAGATGATAAAAAGATCAACATCCCCCCCGGGCCTCAACAGCTCGTGGACGTCGCACGTGCTTATCGAATACGTTGGAACGGCCGATACACCCCTGCCGTAAATACTGCGCAAGATCTACGCGCACGTGAGCCACTCGCCGTAGCATCAACTCTGGCGCGATACCGAAAAGCATTGTGTTTTGAATTCACGCGTGTTTGACATAACTCACGCGCTAAGCTGCTATGACACGAGACGGGAGAAAGCAAGCATATGGTATGGAAAGGGTAGGAAGGGGTAACCCCGTACCCCCTCCGCCGCATCTTGCAACGGTACTTGGAAAATTGTATTGCAGTGAACGGAGCAGAAAATAGGGAGCGTGTGAACGGATGGTATGTAGATCGGTCTTTTTCTACATAGTAAGACAGAAAGAAAGAGAGAGAAAGGAGAAAGTGAATGAGAGAGATAGTGGATAGGTAAATTGACCAAATTGTCAAAAAGCAAGGAAGCTGCGCTCAATTTTACCTGCAATGTGCAATTTCCTCTCTTCCTTCTATATTATTAAGACGGTACACGTGCTGAAGTAAATGACAATAATACACAGCAGGAATCCAGATGGAGCTAGTGAAGGAATATATATAGATATACCTATGTGCACATGTGGCATATATGGTAAGTGAATTTTCAATGATACATGTATTTATATATGTATATGTATATGTATATCTTGTTACAGTCAGGTTACGGATATTGTAGTTTAGTTTGAGATCTAAATATGCCAGATGCATCTTGGGTATTTTCTTACTTGACACCGAAACAACCTGCGAGGAGGAGACGAGGTACGATATCGACTGAAAGGTAACAGGCGTATGTTGTTAGTTTGCGCGAGTAGACTGCTGTAGTTTCGGATTATTTTTTACTGTTGCTAAGTGACGTAAATTTATTACAATAAAGAAAAAAAAAAAGGAGAAAAAAAACAGTGACTTTTCCATGCAAACTTTGATACGAGCTGATAACGCCCGGGTAGAGAATTGGCTTGACATCTCGATATTAATATTCGCAGCACGTAAGGAAATTAACACGGACAACCTTAACACGTGAACATTCATCTCGTATATTGGAGGGATAAAGGAAGGGATAAAGGGAAATTGAGGGAAAAAGAGTAGCAAGGACGAGGGAGATAGGGGGAGGGTGAAAAGGGGACAGAGGATTATTATTTCAAAGATTAGCGAAAATTCGAGAGAAATTTTACGAATTTTCATCGGGGATTTATTCGAACTTGTTCAATTACCTCGTGCTACTTATATTCCGGTACACACAAAATTTCTGTGCAAGATGATCGACGCGAGACTTTTTCGATATTTTGCGAAAAAAAAATTTTAATATATTTATACTATATATATATATATATATATATATATATGTACATAGTACATGCATAAACAATATTACCGTGATCCATAAAGATGATCTGTCATACAGAAATATCATAGTCTCTAAACGGAAGCCATTATGAGAGTCTATTAATCTGCGTTTAATTTGGGCCAGATAAGTTTTTCGGTGAATAGGGGTGAGAGAAAGAGAGAGAGAAAGAGAGAGAGAGTCTCGTTAGCAGGCTGATAAAGATCGTAGAAATTTAAGTTCATTTGTTAATACCAGGGTGGAGAGGAAAGAGGGATATGCGATAGTTTACAAAGGGTGACATGTGAGAAAGCAGAGAGTTGCCAAAGAGTGAGAGAGAGAGAGCGAGAGAGAGAGAGAGAGGGGTAAAAAGACATACAGAACAAAGAGAGAAAACAAGGGCTGGTTGGGTGTACGAAATGAAAGTTACGCCAGAGCGGCACGTGCTGATAAGCCTCGGCTCGAAATTCCTGCATAACAAGTAGCGTCGTACGTCACATGCCTATTCGGCAAAAATATTCCAATGCCAAGTAGAAGACCAGTCAGCCCGTAGAACCGTAAACGCACATTACGGATGCGTAAAGGTAAATTCCCAAAGAACGATACCAAAAGCCTATAAGTAAATCCCTGTTAAGATTTTCAAAGGTCGACAAAGGAGGTTCGCGTGTCGCTGCGAGATATAGTCTCGAGAATTTAATCAATTTCTTGTACCTCTCGACACTTTCATGAATTCCGTCAACTTCCTCAAGTCCGAGGTACCTTTCCGCGCAATGTTTAACAGTTTCGCATAATGGACCTTTGATTTCGCAATTTCTCATTAAGTTTTTAATTATCCGCAAATTCACGTTTCTCGCATCCCTATCGTAATTTATAATCGTCAATTTCTTTTTTTTTTTAATTTTTCTTCAATACCCTCGAATCAACGAATCGCCCAAGGTGGAATGGGTTCTTGTAGATTTTCAAATCTTCATTCTGATTCGTCGTTTCACCCGACCCAACCAACGACCAACGAACATACGTATTGCGAATGATTGCGTACAAGTGAATTGAATTCGCAAACTGCGGCGATCCCAGCCCCTCAGTACGAATGGACAAATATTTGAAAGCATTTTTGCTTGCCCGGGGCTTAACACCGCATGCATACATTTCGCAGAGGGATGACAAAATGTTTCTCTCGCGCTTCATGTATTTCGAGGTTAACTAGCTCGTCACCTCTGGTGTTGAGTTGGATGAGAAAAAAAAAACCCGTCGATTTTCATTGCCCCCTCTTGTTTGCCCAAAAACGCGAATCGATGAGAGTTTCAAGATTTTTATGAACCAACAGCAATTTCAACGAGTTGTCATTATTTTTATTTCGTCACCCTTAATATACGAGCGAACACTCGACGACGTCGTTCATCCAGCACTGTAAGGACATGACGATTTTCAACAGATCAAAGCAATACGTTCCCATAGAAAAAATCAATATGGGTTACAGTACGGAAAAATATGAATGCAGTATTAAATAAAAAGATTTTAAAAATATATATATTAAATCGTTCCCTGAAAACCATATCCATACATTTTTCATATTAATCCATAACGTTAATACCATCAGATCATTTTTATTCAAATCACCCGATAGATTGGCGCGATCACCTAAACGATTCTTGTAATCAGAATTTTACATCGTATTCGGTCGCCGAACCAATTGCTTGCGTATACGTTCCAATTTCAAAAAAAAAAAAAAAAAAAACCTGTACCTCGTTCCAGCCAGCTTTAATCTGATCATCATCGCTAGTGAACATTGTCCGAAGAGCATCGCTTTACGCGAGGACGCATTCGCATGGAATATAGATATTGGAGCCATTGTCCAATGTCATTGTCAGAAAGAAGAGAGGTCAAGACCTAGAACGAGGAACTCGCGAAATCGTATCGCTGATGGAATTGAGTCGAACCGGTGCGGAAACGGTCAAGCAGGATTCAGTATAGAAGACGCAGAAAGGAATCGGGGTCCAAGGGCCAAAGGGTTTGTCTGGAGCTTCGAGCTTTCAAATGGTTCGGGTCTTCGTGTATACATACAAGAGATCTGCAAGAGAGAAGCCGAAGAGGAAGAATGTAAAAAGGTGCAAAAACCGAAGCATTGAGAATCCGTGCAATAACTGATCCAAACTGGTCAGGGGACGGGAACGTCTTGGATAGAAAAAAAAAAAGGCGAGGATCAATGCCTTGTTTATCCCAGGAGAGCTCATAAAACTGATCCAATCAAGGTTCCCCATGGGTAGGACAAACCCTGACATTCTAACCAGGTCCCGGATGAGCTCGACCTGGACACCAGGACTTGGTCTTACCCTTCCCAAAAGGATAAAGCTCTGCTGGGGAAAACCAACGCACGTTACAACTTTTGCCTCTATGCAGATTCGCCCTGGGTCACTCTGGGACACTCCTACCACGGAGACTCCGGAGTGAACGCAGCCGAGAAAGCTCATGTAGAGACTGTCGCACGGCTAGCTGGCCAAACTCTCATTTCTATGCTGAGGAAATAACGCTTAGGGAAAGCACGGTGAGGGGATGGCTGAGGGAGGGAGGGGGGGGTACGATCGGATGCGAATGCCGCATATTTTCATTTCTCCACACAACTTCCCGCATATTGAGTTTGCGCTTAAGCCCGTACGTTGAGGGTGGCTGAAAAATTTCGAAAAAAAAAAAATAACTGTTTATTCGCTCGACGATATTCGTATTTGACACGAACAATGAAACCTGATGGGAACGAATAAACGTGTTGAGGGTTTAAACGAAAATTGCTGTTGGTATGCCTGTTTTAATTTGGTTTAGAAATTTGTGGGATTATTGAAGCAATGGATGAGACGCGTCAAGTCGACATTTTTTTACGAGGTTGGACAGTGCGAGTCTTGAAATTCGTACGAGTATAAATTTCTCATATGTACGAGTGGGAAGGAAAAAAAAAATAATTTTTTTTTATCCTCTCGCCGGAAGCCAAAATAAAGTCGCACGTTTCTCAGGGAAAGACGGAATTTACATGCGACCAGTTTCCCTAGAAATTTGGAACAATTACGAGAGTGAAACGTCCTCCGTGTAAATATCCGGTGTAAATCTTACGAAAGGACTGTCATGTCATTACGGTGTCATTTGCTTATGGAGAAGTTCCGAGTATCTTCTACGAGAACAAACTACCCATCCTCATCCCCATTCCGGAATCTCTACGAGTTCTCCCGCTTCCGGCACAGGGTAGAGAAACTAATGATATTCGCGAGAGCCGAAGTAAATACTTGGGAACAAGAAGATTTAATGCTTTGATGAGAATCATTTTGCAAGATCATAAATCCACTATCCAAATATAGTCCTAAAACGTTTTTGATCTTCGACCTGATCAACGATAACAATTCTTAAGCAAAAGTCTCAGTCTTGAATCTAGTCCTAAAGAAAAGGGTCGTTAACTCCACTACATCAATATAAAATGAAGCTTCCGACCAATAGTATATTTGCAACTTGGACAAATGGTGCTCATGACATATACAGTACGTTCAGAATGATCGATTAGGAAATCATTAACTTCAATATCAAAATCCTTTTCCGAATTCAATAGTACGTCACGAGGATTTCGAGCCGTCAAACGAACGGTACGCACAGATGTATTATCGATAAGCGTCAACCAAGTGTCAAAAAAAAAAAAAACTGACAATAAATACACGTGCAAAGCGAATGACTTATCTTCGTTCGGTATGAATAAAGGAAAATGCGAATTTCGATAGAAACCGTTAAGCAAAGTCCAAAAAAAAAAGGAACTAAGAAAAAAAAAGAATAAAAATATATAATCAACTGAGTATACAACCGTGAATAGAAGCAGACAAAGTATTACAGGCGAAATGCGAAAAATTTACTAGCTACGTAATATCGTTCGAAGAATACAAAATATATTCTATCGGGACCTACGGCTACGGTAAAAGCTCCGCTGTTAAAGCGTGCGATTAAACATTGAATAAAACACAGTAAAATATAAGTCGTCCCGTCACAGTCGTCCGTACGGTGTACGAAGTGACGTATGACCTCAAAAAATCAATCAACAAATCAGAAAAGTGACGATCGAAATGTCGAAAAATTCAATTAATTTTTTTTTTACCCAAAAAATAATTCGACTACAAAATTTTCGCAGCGCGTTCTCAAAGTAGCTCTCGAAATTCCAAACTGTCGGGCAAGTGCCCGTGTAAGGGGCAACGTGCGAGGTTGACACTGATTACAGTGATACGTTTAGTTCCTATCTACGGTGGATTGGATTCGTGACGCCAGGATGTCAGCATCCTCCTAGGCAATCGGAACCATCAAGGGCTTGAATGATGGTGACGTTCAAATAATTCTACGAAAATTTATGATTCCGAATATACGAAAGCGCCACGCTGATGGATCCGCCGCATTCTGCATTCTGCACTGTGTAAACTATCCTTGCGGTCTGACTGGGAGTTTGAATTATAAATTCCATTCAAAGATTAAACCATCCCCGACTCATAGATAAGTTGAGAACAAAGGTATCACCCTATATATATGTATATATATATATATATATATATATGAACGTATATCCAGATGTACAGAGCATTCCAAATCGTTACGTGAGAAAATGGCACGTTTTATATGAAAATTAAATAAATCTACATGATACCGCCTACATATACGAAGCAATAAACTGACGAGCTACGGATAATTACAGATAATCAATTATCGTTTACGTTAATTATTCAAGCAAATAAGCATCCCCGCAGACCAATCAGATATTACCGATAATCAGTTATTAATTAATATATACACGATGTCGAAATTTCAAAACGAATACCATTTTTTTTTTTTTTAATACCACCGCGACCCTTAATCGGATATTAAAGAGTCGCATTAGAATAAATATACGATACTGATAACAGATATCGCACGATTTGTATATGCTTTATGGATCCTAATCACGTGCCGGTGTGTCGGCAGAAAAAAATAAAACCACCGGCCACTTTCTTAGCATTTCTCATCGAGCTAAGAATTTCAAGCACGTAATTCACCTTGCGTAATAACAGAGATACTTTAGCCACGTTTATTAAAGCTAATATCCAGCACAGCCGTACGTGTTCCACGCGTAAAGCCCAGAGAACGGCGACAAATTTCGCTCCTTGGCGTTAACCTTTAACCCCGAATCCTTAAAAGGCATTTGGGCGAGGAAAGAAAAAAAGAAAAAAAAAACAAAGAAAAAATTTATCCACTTAAAAAAATCACCGTCAGACGTCACACGTCACACGTCGAGCAGGTGTATCGGGCAATCGCCACGTTAAATTACATCGTGATTCGTACATAATTAATCCGTACTTAATCGTACCAATTAAGCATGATTATTTTCGTCGCACGACATACGTACATGCATACATATATACACAGCTAGACATTAATCGTTCATGGAAGATATGCCGAGACGTCGCTTCTCGAAAACACATTTGCTGTATACGCGCAGAATAAGATCACGAAGTGCAACGAACCGCATGGCGATTTCTTGGACATTGGGGAAATATGGGTTTTGCGAAATTTGAATATACGTAGAGTCGACCGTAACCAGCAGTGATATCGATTTTAAGGAGAAAGGAGCATGGCACGCGATCGAACAGGGTAATGGTAAACACAACCTGCTGTCAAACGGGCCATACATCTAATATCTAAAATACAGGGTATTACGGGTATCACTGTAGTCTGTCATTGAATTAATAAATAATAGGCGATACAAAGTGAAACGTCTATGACAATGCTTGGGGGAAAGAGGGGGGGGGGGGGGGGGGGGGGGGGTTGGGGGGGATTGATCCTTTTGACGAACATTTTTATCCTATCGAACTGGCCAAGTGCAACGTGCCCATGCACATGTCGCTTGCATACGGTATATACGACCAGACGTCCTGTCGCTTAATGAAAACGGAAAATTAATTTGCACCTTCGGCGGGATCAGCTACGCCAAGTTTCCAATCATCGAACTTACGAGCGACATCGTTCTCGTGAAAATATTATCGGTCGCTTCGATGCATGCGAACCTTAATACGTGTCGAGCGGGTAATCCTTGTTGTTAACTAAGTAGAGTCGACTGTATACAGTGTGTGTGTGTATAGTGTTACGTCACTGGTATATCAGATGTATATTAAAACCCTGTGGATTTTATGACTCGCCCGCCGAAAATAATTTCTCCTCTCTCACTGACTATTTTCAAAGTCTTCTAATGTCCGCTAAATGGTTCTTACAATTTTTTTATTAAATTTAAGAGCTGCTTGTTTTTGCCATGTGCAACCTACTCGCCAAAAGTTCACGCTTCGATACTTTCAAATAGATAATACACGTATGATACTCGTAACGGATGCTGACTTCGCCTCAAAGAGCGACACGCTGTTACATCATCCCCTCCTGCTATACCCTGATAACCCTTGTAAATTGTTGCACGATTATGTCACGAGTGTGGGAATATATATATTTGCATTCCAGGAATGAAAGTAATATCTGCACTGCGCTAATCGATAAAGTTAATGTATTTCGGCAAAACGATATTAATGAAGGGAAAATGATTTACACCCTGTATACATAATTTATAGAGGAATATTTTTGGAGTTGAATATCTATTTGACGATTTACCTTGGCTATATGCATATGTTTCGATTGCATTTAACGATTATTATTATTGAGGGGCAATCAATATTTGGATCTTTTGGCTCGATTTTTCGAACACTCAAACATCTTGAACTGAGAGCTTTAATTTTTGGCGACATATATATATATATAGTTTGAGAAAGCGAATGGCGACACAAGGTCTCTTAGCATTGAATTCAATCAAAGCGCCTTTACGGCTCGGTACACTTAATCCTCTTTATTGGATACAGAAAGTTTTCTAGCGAATCTCCAAATTTCATCAATTTCGGGGGGACAGAGCCTATGGGCGCCATTAAATATGTATCGGAGTCTGTACAGGTCCGTTCGCCGAAATGACAATCAAGACAATTATTTAATTACTACGTTAACGCTGCACACGGGATTTTCATTGGAATTGGGATTCACGTAAAATTATATAAATGATGCGCCGGTCTATTTACATTTTTTTTTTATCCTTCAATTAACTCCATTTCTTCGAAATGATAATTCCAGTCAAGTACACGTTATCACAGTACTATGATTCGCATTTATTTAGAACGCGTTTCCAGCGCATGGTTACGCATTTTTTTTTGTGTATTTATGTAAAAAATCTTTACTTATGGAGGGTCAACCATGGCGGAAGCTCTGTCGAGAGGTATTTGTTTTAGAGAAAAAAGAATAGCCAGACGAATTACGAGCTTTCAATTTTTTTTAATTATTTTTTTTTTTCTTTAGAAAAGCCATTATTACTTTTTGTGACAAATATATGTCCCATATTGGACAAGTATAATATCAACAGACTAATAGCATAATCGATGGATCGCTCACGTTCCTTTAAAAAATGTATTACTTACACCATTTGTCCAGCTTAATGTGACTCAACAATCGCAATTATTATATATCTACGTCTGACAGATGACAGCCAATTTTCAAGCAATGAGAAGCGCCACATTTGTTTATGATGACATGAAAAAAAAAAAAAAAAAAAATTTATGGAAAAATGGAACACACGAATTAGCAAAACGTAACCAATCGGATGTTGCATAACTTCTCTTTCTTTTCACCTCGACTTATCTTCATCTAACTAGCTTCACTGTGACACTAGCTAGCTGTCATGATCGCCACGTGCTCCAAACAGATATATATGTATGTATATGAAGGTACTATAATAAAAGGACTTGACAACAAATTTACTTCAACAAGTTAAACACCAGCGAGTTAACATCAACCGCAAAAGTAAAATTCAAAAGTTAGCCCATGACCTAGCCATAACAATTTCATGACTGCCGCGCAGCAGATCATAAGTCAACATGACAATAACAGTCGTCGCAAGCTTCTAACCAGGAAACAAAAATTTCCGTTACTTATTCAACGTTGAAGAAACGTGTCCACTTGTCTGTAAATTCACAACATCGGTTACTTTAACCTGTCGAGTTTCACGTTTTCGGTCCCCAAAGAAACTTTCACGGCCTATCAATAAACCATCACCCATTTCCAAGAAGAAGAAACGAACATCGACATTTGCACGAAAAGCAGATAGTACCCGAAGTCAAAATTCAATCAAAATTCAAATAATTCTTTCACGTCACAGCATCGATTTTAAATAAAGGACGAACCTCCATTCACGTGATAAAACAAACTTGGAGCAATCACGAGTTCCAATAATCCACCGTGGCTTTGTCTTTCTTTAAAATTATCTTTAATTTTTTTTCTTTCCCTACGCTCGAAAGGAAAAATAAAAATTCCTTCGTTTCACTAATATACGAACGTTACTCACCGATAATTTCGGGCTTCACCCCAACCAGCAGAGTAGTCACAAGAAGAAAGGACACGAGTCGTCGGCACGATCTAACAGCGCGTATCGTCCCCATCGCGGCACACGTCTAAGTGTTGCGCGTGTCGCGTCACGACTGAACTTCTGCCGTGGCGCGTCTCTGTATATTCGCCACTCTAGACGTAGCTCTCCACCCCACCATACTTGCCAAAGCATCCCGCCACCCCCAGCAGCGCGCCGCCTGCCGGTACTGAGGAAGGGTTTCAGGACGACGGTACGCGCCGCGCCGCGCCGTCCAACCCTCTTGACGCTCTTCGTTCTCGTTGCGCCTCCGATACCAGTGCCTGCCCATGTGTGTGTGTATATATATATATATATGTATACTAAATATAAGTATATACAGATATACAAACAATGTATGTACTCACCGTCAATCGTTTCTATCGTTCGAGCGCTACCTGCAACTCCCTTCAAGCTGTACAGTTCCAGGGGTTACGATACGGGTCAAACTACAGGTCACGCTCGACCACACATGGTCCATGTCGATTCTCCCGTATATCGTGACATCGGCATGTGCTAACTTCGACCCTCGTACGCGACATGCGACGGGTTCCGGAAGATCCGAATCCGTGGGAAGATTTATCCAGGGGAATCGAGACGCCGGAGGATAATTGCAACGATAAAGTTAGCCAAGCACGCAGCATTTCCGAATCTTCTAGAACGCGACGTGCAGGTAGAGACAGTTGAGTAAGGTAAATAAACGTAACTTACGTTTTACGTCCTATAGAAAAGTCATGAAGATACGAAAATCGTACGTGCCACTCCGCGCGAGCCGAAGAATTTAATTTATGCTTCTTGAATTTGGAATTCTCGTTGGCACTGACGATTCTGGATCAAAGGATGGGATGATATTAGTACAAAAGCATTGAGAGAGATACTCTGTACTCTTGGTACGAGATACTCGTTATTTCGTATATAATATTCGGAATTAATTGCCCGAGGCTAACCCGGTACTTTGTCTTGTCGTACGTATATGAAAAGAATATAATGAAAGCTCGGAATCGCGTGTCTCGGAATAAGCTCTGGACTCGTTAAGACATGATTAAAGAAACGCCATTTAATACGTACCGAGTAATGGCACGTAGGATATTAGTCTCAGTCGAAATATTTAATAGACATTTTACAGGATGCAAGTACGTGAAGTTTACGTAAAATGATTCAACGTACCACTATGAAATTTAATTCCAATTCCTTGATCTCCTACCTAACCTCGAAATCTTTCACTCGGCCGAATCGGATGATCGTCTTGAGTGCACGGAGGCTTGTCAGTGCTTACACCTTTTTCTTTCTACTCATCGTTCATCCACAATGCACTCGCGGGACATTTGAAAAATGATTAGACATCCTTAGCAGAGGTTTGCAATGGCACCAGTGCACCTCGCGCCGGACGCCGGATAATTCTTTAACGTCAGTGTGAAACGATTTCTGCACAGACTTTCCCTATGCTCGTAGTTAGCCGTAGCCGAGCCAGACAAATGGTTCCTTCCTTTCCCGCTTGGCGGCGGCGGACGGCGCTGGAGACACGCCGTGAAAATGCGACGTGTGAGTCGTGCAAGTAAGAATAAGTGAAGCCAGTCAAGCTGAGTGTCGGGCGTATTCCCTCAAATCCTTCCAAACAATACGGGCGGCAGACATTTCTTGGCCGTAGGTTTGAAGTAGGTCACGACCCGAGGGTTCACGTGTGTTCGCGTATGTGCGCGCGTGTCTCGTGCTGCCTTTCTTTATGCAAAGGGAATTCTTCGAGTCATGCAGATAGATGGCAGCTCAGGTAACTAGGTATCTGGACATGTGGTACTCTAGGGAATTTGTGTTTTACTTACTCTTCAAAAGACGTCCCGAAAGTTCTCATGGAAATTGGCCGATGATACTGCCAGAGTCGACTGCACTTGGATATATTTTGGTATGAGATTTCGTGTTTCTATTATTGGACCGCGAGTGAAATTCCGAGACAGTGCCGTGTACCTTTATGCCTTTGCAGGAAGAATCTGACACAGCTACGCTCGCATTTATTATTAGCGAAGTTGGGTAAAAGTCGAGACTGCGAAATGCGCGCGGACGCGAATTCTCACGTTTGCAATTCTTCGTTAACACTGAAGGGTAACTAATTGCAGAGACGAGGGTCGGTCTTGGTAGCTCGTGAAATTGCCGCTCCGATGGAAAGGAACCAAGACACTATGTGTATGTGTAAGCACGAGAAACCTGCCATTTCCTAGATGCGCAGCTACACAGACATCTTTTGTTTGCACGCAACTATAATTCTAAACAAATAAACTCGCCGACGAAAGGTTTTATTTCGCTAATAACATCGTTTCACTTCAATTCCCAGTACACCGAATGTTTTTCGTACCGTCGGCTAAGAGAGTTTCACTCAACTCAGCTAGTTTTCCGTACTGAAATTCAAAGTAAGTTTAATAAGTTCTCTTCTACATTTACCTACGTACTTATACAGTCTGTTTCAAATTAACGTTCCGAGACCACTCCAGATTTTAATCCACGTCTGACATATCTTCACCATAATCAAATCTGACACGTTCAGTGAATCACCCTGTACATGCAAACCTTATCAAGAGACCAAAGGGCCACGCTGTTCAACCATGTTTCTATTAACCTGTATCGAAATTTCTAGAGATATCTTTCGCGCGCTTTATTACTTTCTCTCTTTTTTTTTTCTTGCTTTTCTCGCCTACCCCCCCCCCCCCCCCAAGAGCTGCGAAAAATATTTCTTGCCCGTCCGCTTTCATAAAACCTTAATCAAAATAAAATTAAATTACAGCGCATAGCACCGTAGGAGTTGCTCACGGGATCAGAATCGGCAGGAAGGGACAGGGGTAGTAGGGATAAACGAAGTGGATGAGAGAGAGAATACATTACTTCGACATTGATTGACATTCGATTCCCCAGTAAGTCCGACGTAAAGCAAAAGCATTGTTGCCAACAAAATTTAAACTGTGGATGATATGGGTACCCCTCAAATATTATTTATAACCTACCTACATGCCTACGGGAACTACACGTTCTACGTAAAGGTAAAATGCTTTACATGGGTAAGACGTCAGGTATCAATCGAACATCGTCAGTTCCAAATGTTATTTCAAAAACGTCTGCGAACACGTTAGACACTTTGACTTGCTAACTAGGTTAATTTGAATGTTTAAATTCCGTAGCCGTGCAACTCAATTTGTGAGGAGTCCGTGTCTGGTTAATTCCTTTCCTTCGTCCCTTCTGCCGACCTCTGACCTCAAACATTCCACCTTCCACCTTTCCAGCCGACCTCGCACTACACTCCTCCCCTCGTTCCTCACGTATTTCTCTATGCTACCTAATTGGAGCTTTATTTTGCGGTTTATGGTACCGACGATTCTCCGACCCTCCCCCTTTTTAACGGTCTTCGTACTCCTTCCGATTAACGCGACCGAACCCAAAAGTGCAAATGAGAATCTTCGGCTCACACTTACCGCCGCTCTCCGATCCAAACCCATTGTTGTGATATCTTTTTATAAAATTGAAAAGCTGCCCTGACACTTATATTTATTGACACTCATTTTCCAATGATATAATGTAGACGATAAGGCGATTCAAGCTGAACTTATCAAATGAAATTGGCCACTCTGATGTCTATGCCAAAATCAATTTCGGTTCTTGAGTTCGACTAACCCGGGTATACGCGTTATCTATTCTTTTCGTTCGGATATTTTATTCAGAAGGTAATTTTCTCATTTCGACTGTATCGCTCGAACCTAAATAGCCATAAAGGGCGTCGAGTGTAGTTGACCGTAATTAGGGTGAACATAATTTTATACGACATACGTATGTTGTTATAACTAATAAGTATAAATAATATATACATATATACACGTACGCGTACTTATATTACATATATATAATTGTATAAATACACATAGGGGACACTTGTGTATTATCAGTTCGCAAAAAGCTTCTTTCCCCTAAGTGGAAATGATATATCATTTTCATAATAATTATAAATTACATTTTCGTTCTTTCCGTGTAAACTGATATCGACGTACATTTTTTCTCACGTTACGTTCAGCAGGCACCATCCTTCAGCTTGTAGTAATCTGAAAGAATTTATTAGTACCAATCAATATTCAATAGTAAACACCGTTTCTAATGTTAAGCGTCATATATTCGCGTTCATTGATTTTTAATAATACATTACGACTAAAGTATAGAAAAATAGACTGGGGAAAAGATTTGTGTAATTCGAAAATTATAGAGCATTGCTTGCATAATATTAGCATTGGAGTATGTTAATAAATATTATATATTATTATTATTATTCTCGTGAGAATAAGAGTGACGTTAATCTAACTAATGGAAAGTATCGTCGGACGGTGACGTTGGTTATACATCGAGGGGCCATCTCCTTACGAATAGAAACGCAAATAAGTCCTATCAAAGTGAAACCGTTGTCACGGTCTGACTTACCATTTAATTAAATCGTAATCAGACAATAATAATTTTTTTTTTTATGATTTCAATTTTCATCTTTCCCATCTTACTTACTTGTCCTATATGCACTTGCGATGTACTTCTTCGTGTTATTTTTCGTGACAGTCACAATCCCGAATTTCGTGCATCGATTGTAGCAGCGCATCTGACAAACGTTAGGAAAAGTTCTGTTCCCGCGATCTCGATCCCGAGCACAAATCACGAGTGATCCATCGCCACCGCTATCTTTCTTATCAGGAAGCGTCGATCGGGATCGATCGGCAGTTTGGTTGGTCTGAGCAGCTAATGTTTTGCTCCCTTGGCAAGGATGACAATTGCAGACAGGATCGATGATCTCATTCGTCACCATAAGTACGCATTGTAGAAGCACTGGAAAAAAAGGTGTATTAAACTTAAAAAAAAAAAAAGAAGATTTGAAAATTTCAATATAAAATTCTTGAATCGCCGTTTTTATTTGCAATAATAATAATAATATGTAACAGCGCGATTGACACAGCGAGATAAAAAATGGGTAGAAAAATTAAATTTAAATAAATTACGGTAGCCAGTGTCGGTGACTGAAATTCGTCCCTTTGATCTCACGTAAAGGGAATCTCTTTATGATGTTTAAGCGCTTGCATAACGAGACTCGGGACCACCAGGAATCACGAAGTAAATTAAACGTAACAGTTGTCGCGTAACGTAGCCAAAGCACGGAAAATTTTCTCGAGATTTCCATGACAAGAATGTCGGATCACCGCGTATCTGAATTCAGACCACGAAAAAGGTAGAGCCAACTTTGAGAATCCAGCTGGCTAATGCAGCAAAGCCTTGTCAAAACAGCAATCTACATTCCTCGGTTGGATACATTTCCTGCTATACATTATACTCACTGAACCAAAGAATGACGTATAAAAATTTCATGGCTGACACGCCGGCACCCCGAAATACGAGAAAGTAAAGAAAAGAAGGAATAAAAAATGAAAAGGGACAACTTCAGGTTACAAGTGGATCAACCAATTTTACCATAGACACTTTGATTTGTACTAAATCTCATTTCTGTTTTAATGTTTTGTCTCTCTTTCCAGAGACCTGGGAGGGGAGGTTATCTTGGAGACCAAGAAAAAAAATTCCAGTGACGTGACTACAGTGGGACGTATGAGGATTTACATAATAATTCAATGATAATTGATAGTTCACAATGACTCATTGTGATTGTATTGTCATCGAAATTTCATCCAGAACGTGAGCGTTATTGTTGCTTCAAAAACAGTGAGTAAGGGGGTAGACTTCGATACGGGGTGTTTGCGGTCGCTGTTGTGACCCAGTAGAAAGGGGAGACAAACCAGCGGACTGACAGACCTAGGGTAGAAATGAGGAGGGGGTGGATGGGGGGTGGCTGAGCAGGAAGTACAAGATACAGAACGAGAACAAATGGTACGGCAATGCTTTACGCTCGACTACCCCTTCGATTTCTTGTATTGTAACAGCATCTGTACAACCCTTCCAAAGGACCAAGGGTAGAAAATGTCAGGTTGATGTAGACAAGGCAAACAATATCATTCTTAGAATGACAATATCGTACTTTGAGAATGGGACGGATAGAGGATGTCCAATGTCCCCATTGTTACTGTTCGGACGCGTTTCCAACGGAACGAATAAATTTGTTGTGGTTACGAAAAAAAAAAAAAAAAAAAAAAAGATTGTCGTAGGGAACCCTGATTTAGTACATACGGCATTGGCTACGCTATATCAGTGTAGAGAAGCGTGGTAACCTCTGATCCCTTTAAGAGAGAAAAACAAGAATGTAAAAAATCATCCGCCAATGTATCATTCGTACAGTGATTTCTGTTTTGTAATTTCATTAAAAAAAAAAAGAAAATGGATGTATGTCAGGGATACAAAGTGATATCATTGATAGACGAATTAGCTGATCAGTCGGTACAAATTTCATTGAGGGGAGTTTACAATGAATTATCACTGACCTTTACAAGCGTCAATTTTAGTAGTGATACCATAAATTCCAGTACACAACTGGCTGGGATATTTAAGCGAAAAAGCGTGACGCATCGACATAACCTCAAATCGTTAAGACGAACGTGGAACGAGATGCCAAGTTCGGGTTCGGTTATTGTCGCATTGAAACGTTGAAAGCGCGACGATTAAAGTTCCTTGATTGCGAGGTATATTATATCATTGAATTAAAGCGTTTATTCCGTCGCTAGTATAGAAATCAGACGGAATCGCTAATTTCGTAGCTTCCCGATAGAATCCCAGGGAAACGTTTCGACGTTCCGAAAGCTTCGGATTCGCTTCGTTAAATCAGTCCGACAATGGCGCCACTGTAGCTTCATGATAATAATGCCCCGACTTATGAACTAATTTGCATTTTAATACGCGATTCCATTGTTTGAGGTTATCGCTGCGCGAAGGCTAAGTGCTACAAGCAGAAAGCTTCGAACGATTCAAAAGTAGCGTCAATTTGTTACACGGTATCAGTGATTTTTTTTTTGTTCGAAAAAACAATGCACCCTGTGTCAGAAGCGTTCGTCGTTTCATTTTTCGAATTTTTTTTTTTTTTTTTCATTCTGTTTTTACACTAATACCAAATTCACTTTCGCGATCTCAAATGGAATTGGAGCGATGAAACTCTTTCGGCTGGAAGTTAATCGCATTGAAAATTTACCAATGAAATACCTACCCTCTTATATTAAATATATATATATATATACACACACACATTCATTTATACGAAATTTTCTAATTAGATGCGTTTTTGACACTCGTTGACATTTACGTCCCATCCTGACATTTTACACGTTGGCCCACGCTGTTTGGATATATTAGTTTCTCCACGCTCGTTTCACACGATAATGTTAAAAAGCCAAGATACGACTTATTTGCGACATAAAAGAAACGTCCCTCGTCGTAGGCAAATGTTAATGGCGTAATTTCATATTATAGACACCAGGCAACGTATGCGTACAGGGGTGAAGATACGATGCAACCCGTGCGTATTCGCAGGGGTTCTTGGAAATCCTTTGTTATTCTGTCATAAACTTTTTTTTTCTCTAACATTACTAACTAAACGAGGTAAATCGTTATTTTTAGGTTACGAGAAGATTTTTATTCTCCAGATTAGGTCACGTGACGTTTCATGACGATTTAAAAATTGATAATGACGTTTCAGCTTGACGTATTGATTTAACGTCGATCAATCGATAAATGAATTCGCGTTATACCGCCGACACTTTTACCCGGCGAGTTTTCAATTTTACGTCCGCGAGGTTCGACTCCATTATGCGCAGCAGCGGACGAGGGTGAGTTCAGGGGGTGAGCGGACGGAAGATTGTCAATCAGTACCAGCTATCTAGTCTTGATTACAGTTCTGCTATCTATTCATCTGGTTCGCGCAGTGTGTACCAGACTTCGCGAACTATGACCCCGCGTTTAATTACGTCACTGGAACAGATGCAATTATAGGTCCATTTTTTTTTTTTTAAAGGGAGATGTTGCCATAAATTTCCTCGATTCCCATTTTCGACTTTTATTCCGTCGAATGGTTTGCCGCACGAAGCATCGAGAAACTATCGCGAACAGACTATAGCCATCCATTTCGGTACACGGTCGTTGAGTAATTTTCAAAAATTTATCCCAGAAATACCTGAAATTTCATAAAATCAACCCCCGTCCCACTGTTACAATATATATGTATATATAGACCCGCAGCTCTATTCAATCCATCATCCACTGCAATTCATTGTTATCTCCAATCTGCCTTCATTCCGCCGTATTCACATTTTCGCCTGCACACGAACCTTTGGAAAATTGGATTAAGCCCCATTCGAACTTGTGAAATCGCAGCCCACGGAGCCAAACGCAGATAAGCAGCATCCGATTAAAAAGAAATCTGCGTCCTGCGACATAAAGCATGTGGAACTTCAATTACTCGAAGCAATTTCAAATTTTTTCGCGACACATGCTTCGTTAATAGTTTACAAAAAAATTCAACGTGTCTCGCGAAATCTCCAGCACAGTCAAAAAATCGTGTCCCTTGTAGGAAACGTCAAAAATTAAATTTCCGTGAAAAAAAAAAAAATATCCTTGCCACGTTATCTGCATACGTACCTGCTCTCGTTGACCTCTTATCGCAGAAAGACCATAATGAAAATGTACGAAGGTCAATATATTGCCGCACGTGGAAACGTGTCACGAGAGTCACACTTACCACGTGTCCACGTGGTGGTTACGTGGCGTAAAAATTGACAGAAGGCTGGAAAATGAATGGGTCCACGTGTCCACACACGGTCATCGTTCTTTCACACGAGTCGTGCTTTACATATCCCCGCGTCACAGGATCTCCTGAAGCGTCCCTGTACGTGAGGTCGAGGGTCACGGAGATTACTTACGCATAGGTGTTGCGTGGGGTGACACGTGTTGAAGTAAGGAAAGGACACGAGTGCCGTGAATAGATGAATGAATGAGTTGACCCTAATTAGCAAGAAAAAATAATAATAATCGATATACGTAAATAGGGGATGATCAATGAACCAGTGAAAATTATATCTGAGACTCAACAGGTGATCTAATTGAAAATTTCTCTAAAGATTTTAATTAACCCGACGTATATGTTGTCCACGTATAAAATAAAAGCCCATGTTAATGATTCAGGATAACCCTGGTAATAAGGGTGATTAGAGGGTTAGCCGAGGTCAGATTAAACCTGCTTGCTGATGAGTAACGTTCATTACAGTAGCATCAGCCCGGATGACGTATGTGCAAGGATGCCGAGCTAATCCTGCATTGATAAGTGGAATCCTGCATACCAACGTATTTACGTGGAATATCCGCGAATCTCTGATATCACTGTTATCGCCAGGTTCAATTCTAATTGTACGACAGACAACTGCTTTCTCAACCGATATCATCCCGATCCACGTTAACTGGTTGAAAGGTCAACGTTCTTCAAAGGGACTGCCCGATATTCGTTTTTTGACTCGAACCAGTTTCTTTTGAAAATATGTACAATTTTCAAAATTATTCATACACGTAATCAATGACGTCTCTGAAATCATATATGATTAAGGTATAACGAGGTTCGTATATATAACAGGAAGCTTTAGATTTTCGTTAAGTCGTCCTGTTACGTCATTATAATAATTAACGTTTTCACGTCTTAATAATTAATGTATAAACACACAGAGGAAGTTCCTGTATTTTGTTAACGCGTCAAATATTTTCTTTTGTCCGAGCAGCCACTCGCGATGCTTTATATATATATGTAGTTAATGGACCGACTTCCGGCCGAGCTTGTATCCACCCAAACGTCTAAGGATCGTCCCTTAAAAGCATCGAGTATACAATGACGAAACTCGAGCGTCTAAGATCGGATAATATCGTCTTAACGAGAGTCTCATTCGAGGAAACTTGGGCGAGATATTGATTCTGGCAAGTCGTAAGGGAAATCTATCGGAGCGCACGAAGGACCCGTTCGAAATGATGAATTAGCGAAGGGCTCACAAGTTTTCGGCGTCGCTGCTCGTATTACGCGATTATACGGAAAGTGCAAAACTAGCTGAAACGTATGGCAAACAGGAGTGATCGTTAATAACCATAAGAATCAGCAAGCTCGACAGACAAAAGATACGGAAACTCTTGAAAGTTCAATTAATATTTACTTAAATAACAATTAAAACGAATCTATCGAACCGAGCATACGTCGTGTGTCCTGGCAAGCACTGTGTGAGAGAAGCCTTAAAAAAAAGGATGCATTTCACAGTAAAGACTGACGGATCCTTATCACTCAAGATGTTTGAATCTCGCTGGTGTGTATCCAAGGGAGGCTGAATCGAACCTGGTTAAATAAATAATTCCTCCACGGTCTCACCCCGGCATTAAGGGTTGAAACGCCGGGTCAGGATGGATGCTGGAGAAAGTAGTAGGAACTTTACTCTGGAGCTTTCCCGACCACCGTCAGAGTGTTCATCAGCCCGCGGACTTGCTTGCGGCGGATGTGGGGTCACCTTCATCCTCGGATCCCTTCAGAAGAACCCTTGGTTAGAATAGCTACACCTTACCCACGATAACCACCCTCTGCTTTCATGCCTTCATCCAGCTACGCTTCTTCCGTCTATACTCACGGCGCGCCAGACCCACTCACGACCTTTCGTTCCTCTGACCAAAAAGTCTATCCGCTTACTGCGAGCGCGAATCGGAGATTCTACAAATCCGTGAACACTTCCCACTTCCGACGTATTTTCCGTTCCGAGTTTCCTGTACCGCTGGATTGTATATCTGTATGTGACGCCGGGTACCCAGACAGTGTAGCGACACTGGTAGAGTGTCTCTGCGGGCAAATGTTTCTGCTGCCAGCTTTGTTCTCTGGACGGTGGGGCGGTAGGGGAGGGGCGACGATGATGTCTGAAGCGATCCGACGGACTTCGTAATGTGTTTAGGTGGATACGGTATAGAGGGAGTGACGTATGTGGGTCACGAAGGGGTAGTTTCTGAAAATATTAAACTCAGAGACTCTTCGATGCAGTCCTTGGGAGACTTTGCATTTGTTTTATACGCTCGATGCTTCTTCAAGCGTATTCACCTTTTTGAGGTTATGGATGGCACGTATATGGCTGTGTTACCATCGGCTTGGCCGAATACTCTCGTTATAATTTAGTTCCGACTTGAGCCGTCGGAGAGCGCTGGAGGACTGGGAATTTACGGAAGATTATGGGCTCAGGGATGAGTAGGGGGACGCGCAACGCTATGGTTTTAAGCGATACCAAAAGCATGGCGGCGAGTCCGGAAGTAGGATTTTGTGATCGTCGGCTCCGTCGATAATGCGTGATCACAGTAGGTTCTCCGCTACTCACTGCTGGTTCTCAATGGCAACACGTGGAACGAGGCCGATCGTCAGATATTGCCTAATACTTTTTTTTTTTTTTTTCTTTAAAACTGTATACCTATATATACATGTTTGAATTTATTTCTAAGAGATGCAGGAATTATGTTTGCTGTCAGCGATGATTTTTTTGTTGATATTTTTTTTTTTTTTTATTACGTTTCGTCAAGCACGTCCAATGGGTTTGGTTAGTGTACGAGAGTCGACGTTATATTTGTACGTAGAATTCGACCAGAGCGCCGATTGGGACTTTAATGCGTGCTGGCTCGTATGGGTAAGTCGTTTTGGACAAATCCAAAATCATGGCCACGCGATTCCCCGTAAAGCCAAGCGGAGAGAACTTGATGAAACTAATTTAACTGCTATCGCATTCTAGATCTATTACAAATGTCCTTAGTACGCGCGATCTCGACTATTTCCATGGTAGTTCCCGTGGCGATAAGCTAAATACTTGAAGGAGACATTCTCTTCGAAAATTCCTGGCATGTATTTTTTTTTTTCGCAAATTATTAAGACATACGACATAACTATCTGTTTCAATGTCCGCGATGTATTTTATCCTTGTTAGAGCAGAATCGACGACTCGCGAAGAAGAAATTGGACAAATAATTTTGTATCTCGATATCAAGTTGATCCATCCGAGAGAAATGTGATTTTGTAAAAGTAAAAAAAAATCGTTGAGTAAAAAAATAAATTAAAATTAAATTCGTCCCGTTTTCACGTGACGTAGAAGATTTTTGCGTGGCCGACAACAAAGCGCGGCAATCAAATGGCAATTAAAAGTTGACAGGATGGCATTATATAATGATCGGCATCTGTAATAAATTACGACGTGATAAAAAGTAAGGAAAAAAAAAAAAAAAATGATAAGAAGACCAAGAGAAAAAAAAATGCGTTACCCATTCTCTTTTTATGTGCTATAGTGCAGTAGGTATACACTTGATTCAACAAAGCAAATCAGAGTTCGACACGCGATGGCGGTATGAAGTATCACGCGAGGTCGCCTCCCTTTCGGTCGACCATTTTGCTGGCTTCGTCGCCCATCCCTTCTACGCTGCAATGTTAATTTCAGACTAATTTAGGAGCGAAATACGGTCCAAAAAGAAAGGAGAACGAAAAACGGGAATACGGAAGGAAAGATTACAGCGATTACGTATCACGCTGATTACCCTTACTCGGGGGTTGCATACACCCTTATTATTAGCGGTTAATGAGAATTCCTTATTGGATCTACTCCGGAGAAACTTTCGTTTGAAGTATTCCTTTTCTTTTTTTTTTTTTTTTTCACCGATCTTCAAACTACCGGTAATCGACTTTGAAATCGGTTCAGCAAATAAATATATTCAAAATTGCTTTCGAAAACGTTTTCAGAAGTATTTCTTACCTTTGGAACTTTTTGATTAAATATTTTTTTCAAATTCAACTATTTACCTGTAAATTCCATTACGTCACGATTACTTTCTTAGGCGTACAAATATATATATAGATATACCATCTTTGTGTCTTGACGAAGGATGCTTTCCAATCTTCTGCAGCCTTGGGTCGACATACGTGAACGCATTTCTGAAATTGGGTCGAAAATCGTAATCCAAATTGTACCAAGCTTTACGTGGTAATATTGTAATTGAAAAACATCCCTAGGTCTCATAGAATCCCTAGGGAAATTTTCAAGTGACATTTGATACTTTCTCCTAGATAATATACAGATGTAAAGTAGCTTCTAATTCATTGTATGTATCATTGGCAATATAATTATCGAAAGATATAAATAACCTTTTCCAAAATATCTTCCTACTTTCAGATCAATCCTAACACGATATTTGATTCGAACCTACGCAGCAGACAGCGCACGAAAGATTTTGCGCTTGTGGCGCCATCTGAACACCAGACGGAGTAGCGTGTATCTCCGGATGGCTGTAAATACCTAACGCCGGTCACGCGAAGCAGTTTTAATACAAATAACAAAATTTGCCGCATAGAAATAATTCACAGAGAAAAGTTTGACACTTTTTTTCACCCCCCCCCCCAGAAACTGTCTAAAACATTTGTGACACGTTAAATAAGCAGCTATCGAATTCCCAACACATAATTTTACAACGGCAAGCCCACCAACGTTAAGTATTAATTGACTATTTAACTGACTGGCAACGTTGACTAAGCAGAATAATAAAGCTTGATAAATGCGCAGCAAATTTTCATGAAATTGTTTAATTAATTCAAATACAACGAGAAGCCAATTGATTGTCGATCTATCAGTCGCCTTTGACCTTTATTATTTACTAACCAACGATAGCTAACCTCTCGGTTTCCACGAAACGTGTACAATCGTCCAACATAAACAATGAAACAGCCCACGGTCGTTTAGGTAAAAAGAAGTATGCACCGAGATAATATAAAATGTATTTTTATTCCATCGTCCCTACCGTGTCGTAAGATGGTATATTAATTATTAATAATAATTAATAACTACTATAGCCAAAGTCCAGAATTTCTCATTTAAAACCTATACACGTTATACACGGCAATCTCGTTACCTCTTTACACTTAACACGTAATCCAATGTAAACCACACGTCTAGGCACAATATGATTTGTTGTATCCTTAAGTCCCGCCTAGTTCGATTCTAAAATCAATTGGCTGACAAGGTAATGTTATTCGATAATAGATTTTCGCTAATATCCCACAATCGCACAGTTTTACATTAAATCAGCCGCCCGTTTCGAACTTTCACGGACGATGTAATCTTTCGATTATACAGGCGCGTTCAGCCCTCGAGGACGTCCGAGGAGTTACCGAAGAAAGTAATTCGGCTTAAGCCAGTACGAAGAGCTACCAAGTATAATAAGACGCAACTTTTAAGCAAGAATCATAGAGGGCGATTCTCGACATCAGCACGCCTCGACTCCACCTACTGATTTAAATGCACGAGCGAGCAAAGTAGACAACGTTATATTTTCATTTACTTCGTCGCTCGCTCCTTGGGTAACTTGACAAAAAAAAAAAAAGGTCGGCCAATCCTAATGCCAAGCAAGGAGGTAGGGGAGTTTGGAAAGAGCTTAGAACGATTCTCCTATCCCGACGGACGCTACAGGTTTTACGTGGAAATGCTCGTACGGGCGATTTTCCAGTTTTACAATTTCGATTATCCTGCCGGTATCTTTATACCGGGTGACGTGTATATTCATGACAGCAAATTCATATAAAAAATTGTATTCTCTTCCAATCAATCGAACTTTCACCTGCACTGTCTCCCGTTGTTATCATCTGCCTCTTATAGTAAACTCACGCAATATCAAAATGCATACGTTACATTGCACGCGATACCTCGTAGACAACGGAATTCGAAATTGACTAAAATAATATGATTTTACGGTTAAAAAAAATCACAGCTGATCATTCCGCACGATACAAATCATCGGAGAGACTATGGACAAGTTTGAGATGCATAATCGTCAGCGATTACGGAACAAGCGTTTAACCGTCAGCCAATGTAATTTTTGAATTTTTATACTCGTGTAATTTCGTTAAATCGAATTAGGCCTACACTTTATAATGGAACGCCGGCGAACGTAACATTGCATTTTTAAAAATAAAGAAAAGGTCATTCAACTGCAATATCAAAACCAGGTAAGACGATTCAACAAAACGACTGTACGGTTTTCGGAAAATTAAAAAAAAAATTAATTACGCGATAACGATAATAAAAAAAAAATTAAAATGCATCATCAACATAACAAGACATTTCAAGGTCACGTCGATTGCACGAATTGTTAAAAAAAACGATTGACCAAAAAGAAACGACAAAGGGAAGAAATTTGATAATTAAAAGAACAACGTAATTCGATACATTTTCACGCGCATAGATTTACCTATGTCTCTTGGCAGTTAATTTAACGTTTACGCCGCGGTCGTGAGGTTCGGAGATCCCAGAAGTCAACATAATAATAAAAATAATCGTGTTATACGTAAAGTCAATAATAATCATCGAATACTTAATTTTCAATTAACAAAATGTAACAACGCGATCCCTTTATTCCTTAGAAAGCTCTCTGTATATAATAATAATAATAATAGATACAATAATGGATAAATTGGCAGTGAATGAAACCAGCTGTGACTAAGCTGGATGGAGTGGGGGTGAGGGGGACTGGTCAACCAAGGTAGGTGAAGGAGCATTAAGGAAAACAGGGTAGGTGGGTGGGTGGGTGGATTACAAGTCGGTAATACCTAAGTAAAGCAAGGGCATTGACACACGGAAGAAATGCAGCAAAATTTCGTCACCGAAAATTCCGCCACAAACTATGTTCATGTGATAATGTCCCAAGGTGCGTTAATGCAGTTTTCCTTCGTAATTTTAGTTTCCTCAATCGGTTGTCAAAGTACAGTTGCATCGGTAAAGAAAAAGTCTCGAGGACGAAATCTTGCAATTATTTAAGGACGTAAGAATTTAAAAAAAAAAAACAATATTATTCCAGCGTAAAAAAAAATATAACGCCCTAGCACAATTTGTAATCGATAATTGGAATTTCTGCATGTGAGAAACAACGGTACACAGAGCCACCTGGCCTGCTGCACGGAAAACAACAACTAACGCGATCCAATTAACGCATACGAAGTAGCAAGAGACACTTTCGAGCCACGGTTTATCCCAGCGCAAACGTAGGGACGGTATTTTAATTATAAACCAACCTTAAGGCTCCCGACTAGTTGCTAGAGTCACGCCGCGTTCAAAGACGCTGAATATTAAAATTTCCACGCAAAAGTTCAACTGAAAAACGTATCAGACGGACTTCCATAAACCTAAATATCCTTACATTGCAATTTCATAATCCAACTGAACTGCGTAACCGCAATCTACTTCAACGCGGCGTGACTCCAGTCACTTGTCAAAAGCCTCGAGATACGGATTTAAGCTCAGCTCTGCTACCACGTCAAGAATTTAACACAGGAAACGCTGTCTCGAGACATTCGATGCAACTGTACTCGTGGTTTGCACATTTAATCGGAGCGTCCAAAAGACGTATCGGCACACCAATAAAAATCGCAATGAGATCGTCGCCTTTTTTTGTTGTCGTTTGTTAGTACCTTATACCGATATTGTAATTAATAATTAATTAATGTAATTACGTTAGTCATAATGCAGTCCATAGCTTATTTACAGTAGAAGTCCCGTATGGAATACATGTTTATATCACACTGGCATCCACCCCCCCCCCCCCCTCTCCCCTTCCCCACTATTATCCTCGCCGGATCGTTTCGATCCGACGGATTAATGCACTGGTGATGATCTAAGGAAATAGAACGATCTAGTGATGACGTTATGCTAAAGTAACATGTGATCGATCGAAAATGTCGTAAGGTTATTCGTTAAACGACTAGCTAATTTTTCATATTACTCCCTAGGAGTAAGCGAGACTTCACGATGATACTGGGACATTACGTCACATCGTGGCATTTCTAAAGTACTTCGTATCGACGATGTTATTGGTCGACATAAAGAATCCTTTGCTGCAATAAAACGCTGGACTATAATATAACTATGTTTAGAGTTAATATTTATATATATATATATATATATATTTGTGAATTTCGATGTAGCAATGGTATAAAGCAGATGCGGTGTTAATCATCGATTCGATGAAATTTATATTATTACAATTAATTAGAGCTCTATGTTACACGTGTTAAAAAACAACGTACTGGCAATCTGTGTTTGTGAACTAAGTAACAAGATACTTTTATTTATACCATTAGTACAAAGAAATTAATTCTCGTGATGCTTAAACCTCAATTCAATTATTGTTAACTCGTGAAAATGCGAGGGTAACGCCAGAATCTCATTGGTTCGACGCAATGTTTTTTTTTCGAAGATTCGATATATCTATTCAATTTCTAGAAAAAAAAACGAGAGAGAGAAAGATAGAGAGAGGGAACAAGTGTGACAGAGAAAAATTATCATTTAACGACGTACCCTAATCAACGTATGCGAGATTTCGTTAGTTTCACTCTCTCGTTAGTGCCCGTAAAATTGTAACTTCAGTAAACGTAATTTGAATGTTATAAAAACAAAAACGCGTTACAATCTCAATTAGTAAGAGCAAATGTCAAAGAAAACGGAACACGATATTCTCATTAACACTTTTTTGCCTTTCTCCGTATCTCATTGTTTCCTTAACTTAACCTAATTTTTGAATGGTATACAAACAGTACAGGTAAGAAAGAACGCGACTGCTTGTATGTCCAAAAAGATTTTGTTGCAGTGTCGCTTCAGTCTTTACTTTGTACCATTTATATACTGAATTTAGTATACACGTAATAACGTAGCTGCGAGTATGATGGCTGCTTTTTGTACGAGTCATTGCAATTAGCCACTAATCAATAACAATTCTGCAATTCGCTTCAAAACAAAGTCGTGTCCTTCGACCAGTATCACTTGCGCTTAGGCGACAAAATAACTAAGTACAGCTATACGTTATACTTGGGTAAGTCGTGAAAGAAAACAAAAAATATTATTTAAGCGACATCGTGCGAAAGAAATAAAACGAAAGTGTGTTCTGGCGTTAAGGAAAGAAACTGAAAATACGGTTAAGCATTAACGTCACTTCCTTATGCAAAGCATTATTCATCATCACGAGTCTCATTAATTTCTCACTGTGCTCATACCACTCGCCCATACTCTTCCATAATAATATAATGCGAATAAGATAGAAGCGCCAAACATGAGAGAGAGTACATCAAATAAATCTATTTATAAGAGCATCTTGAAGAAATAGCGCATGACAAAAGAAAAATTACCACTTGTCCGAGAAACAGAGAGAGAGAAGCGAATGCTTATTTTCATTGGTCTATAATAGACATAAACAAGATAAAAGAGAATGTGCCATCATACTGGAAGCTTGTTGTTTCTTTCCCTAGCCGGATGGTGAGCTATAAGGTATCATAAGAGGGAGACTGTGTATACTAAAACATACAATGTATAATAAGCACCATTTCAAACAATGAAAGGTCGCAAATAACAGGCGTTTCCAGTGTCATTTTCGCTTGCGAACACCGCGGTCCATCATGTCCTGTCCAGGGAAACAATGAACCGGAGGACGAGGATGAGGAGGTGGAAAAGACGGTCCTGGACGATCCCACCAAAATGGTGGATAGTCCTGTACTGGAACAACAACAGGAGATATCGGAGCCATGGGAAGCGGATGTATGAAAGACGGATGATTTGGTTGCACCATAACTAACGTGTGCTGTTGACTGGCCATGAAGGAATTGTGTTGCATTGCGTTGTATTGTGAATGAGAAACGTGATTACTTATGTCAGGATTGTTATAACGAACTGCAATAGAAGATTGGTGAGGCAGGGGCCCCTGCGCAGGACCCCAGGCCAGCTGCTAGCACCTTCGGCTATGCCAATGGGTCATGTAGTCCTGGTAGCTCACGGTGATCTTCTCACTCTGGTATCGCGTTAGTTTAACGCTACGTCTAAGGTCTGGCGTAACCAACCCTTTGTAGCCACCCTTGCGCAGCAAAGAGTCTATTGTCTGTATCTGGTCCCATCCTAAACACGGGAATTTCGCAAATTGCAAAACGCTCGTGATTATGTGATGCCTAAGTGGAAATTTTAATAAACTATTTTTGCTGTTACTAGTATTACGTGCAAGTTGCAACAGAGCATAGAGACATATGCCGAGTGCACTTTTAAATGAATCGCTGATAAAAGAAAGATCTGCTTCAAATGTTTTATAACGTAAATAACATCAAACGTAAAGTCATCTTTAAAAAATATTTATTAAATCTATTGTGTGAGAGACTAAATACATACCTTGTTCTGTTGCTACCTCGGGTAAGTAAGTGGCAGTTCGTTTGTTACCCTTTTCATTGTGGAATTCAATACGAATTCCATGTACGCCTACTTCCCAATCTAAATAATCTACTCCATCTTCGAAGTGACGGAGTATAGAGACGCTTACGTGCAACCGAGGAAGTTCTTCCCTTGTTATGGGATTGAAACGTGAATCCTTGAATGCACTTTAAAAAAGAAATGAAAAATGGGTTTGTCACTTCATATTTATTCAATTAATTTATATAATTTTAAGTTCTATCACTCCATCTGCCAACCAAGAGCAATCTTACCTAGTCGTAGCATATTCTCGTAGACCAGCATGCAGTTGCATGGCATTGAATGTCCCGATACAACCTCTTAGTCTCATGTCCTTTCCAATCTCCCAAGTGACAAACAATGGGCTAAAATTGATGCATAATAAATTTCTTATTACTAGTATGATCAATCAAGGTTTCATCTAGCAACCCAGCACAAATCTTGACACATCTGATTCCTCTATTTTAACAAACATAAATACTGACATTATCGAAACTATGATTATTACAGGACATTGATAAACTGTATAATTAAAAGAACTAATGTAATATCATAAAATATTAATATGATACTATCAATAAAATATTATTACTATAAAAATTGCTGCTATTACAATTATCAAGTATATATAACTAGAGAAAGAAATCATAAAATAGTACTTAGATAAATGGAAGCTTAAAGAATTTAAAAATAGATTGGCTACATACAAATATAAACATAACCATAAAAAGAATGGCCGCGACTGCCTTTGTATAAGAATTCGACATGACCTCCATGCACACAGTGGGAAATATAGGAAGGAGACAAAGAAAACACCACAGAGCAAAACAAGATATCCTCGTAATCGAGAATAGAATTTTTCCTTCAAAAAATTGTGAGAAAGCAGAAAAAATGGCATATAAAAAAAAATCATACAATCTCCAATACAGCGTAAAAATATCAAAGATTGCTATTACGAAGAAAAAAGTAAGTAATATCGTCGTGTTTACAAATATCAACATAGCAACTGTCGTAAAGTCGTTTGAACGAAGTGAAAAAAAAATCATTAAGTACTATTTCTCAACAAAAGATTTCCAAAATCTCAAACAAAGGCAGCTCAAGGAAGAGATCGAACAGTACATAAGTAAATCACCCGATACAGCTATACTGTTGACAATGTGGTGAGGAGTGGGAGGCAAAGGAGTCTGCTATGCATCCAAAAGAAACAAAGAGAAAGAGCAAGAGGGGAAAACCGATACAGTGTAGACTCTTCTACTAAAATATGTACTTACAATGCATCGTTGCTGAAGTTGGGCGTTTTTGGAGGGTCAAGTTGATGCAGTTGGCAGTAAAGCACATCGAAGCAGAAGAAGCCCATTTCTGGCTGCACGATTAATCCATTCTGTATCTGCGTTCCATTGTGCAATACTGAGGACCCATTGCATGGGATACTCGAGGAATTATTAAGCTTCTGCTTCTTCGTTCCACAACAACCAGCAGCCATGTTTCCTCACGTCTCACGACTGCTGCTACAGAACGTCCGCGCCTCTGCGGATTCCTCACGTCTCGCGTGTAGAATCGCCGCGCGCTCCACCAGATGGCTCAGCCGTTGTCAAAAACAGCTGTTTCATTGCCCGCCGTTGCGCGTACTTCTACTTCCACATGCGCTCTGGGCAGCGTGCACAACGTGGGCGACAAACCGTACAAGGTTTTGGTTCGGATTTTGATTGGTCTGCGCCATCCTTACCTGCGCCATTGGTATAGTCCTTTAAGCCGAGTAATAAGCATCGCTTTGACTTCCGACGTCAGTCGATGGCAATGCGTAATGGCGGAATTTTGTATTTAAATTTCACGCACGCACTGCCGGTATCTGCGAAGGTAATTTCGTCTGTTTATCGGTAGTGGTAATGGTTCTAAATTGTTGGAATTGCAAAAGTTTACTCTGATTTATCTCAGGTTGGAGTAACAGAACAGCAAGTGCAATTGCTCGCAAGCCGCTGGAATTCCATTGCCGGTTACTGATAACCGTATTCTGATAGTGCTATTGTATTGTGGGTAAGTACGAAATGGATGTGTTTAACAGTGAATTTGTATCGTGGAATATTCTTTGGCGTATAGATTATACTTTAATTATGCTGTTTGCATAGATTCAATTATACTGTCTTATTATTGTAACAATGTCGGAATACTCGATCCTAGACCGGAGTCATTGTTTACAGCAGCTGACTCAGAAGGTTTCAAATACATTCATGCTCTAACCAATGGCTCGAGTGACTAGATTATAATATCTAAAAAAACTTGCCGGAAGACTCTCACAAACGCTTACGATAATATTTTAATGAGGAATTTCAGAACGAGTGGGTGGTGTCGTTCTTGCGTAAGAAAATGTATTCTATTTGGCAAGAAAGTGAAGTCAGTAACGTAATCAGTTTTAAATTACAACACGAAGCTTCTACGTTTACGATAAATACGATCGTTCTATTTTTACATGATTATCACACGCCAAACTCCCATCTATAAAAATTCAATATCACCATATCCGACGCTGTACGGATGTCGTGGCCGTTACTTAAAAATAAACGTGACCATACTCACAACCATAACTGAAGTGCCATGCATCTAACAGATTTATAAGAAATCGTCAAGATTGAATCGCTTGTTATAGCAACGAGTACAGTAACGCATAATGATTCGAAATCGTATCGGAATAAAAATTCTTAGGAATAGTCTAATTGTATTACCACTTTTTTCTTCTCTTACGTCAAAGACGTTGATGCATTCGCAAATCCACTCTTTCTACCCCCCTGTTTGTGTTCCTGGCAGTCCAAGTGGAACTACCGCAACAAGTGCTCGGGGCTCTCACGTTCAGTGCGCCTTACCTGGCACCTGCTGACGATGCCACGAGAGAGCCTGAGGCGCGACAGCAGATACGAACTAGCAACCTGAGGTTGCTCGCGGTTATCTCGTATCTGTCAATTTATTGTTCTACGAATAGCTTCTTTGATGACAGTTTATATTGTGCTTTGTTCGCGTCGTTTAACATGGTGTTATCTGTCGTGAATGAAAATCTACGGCTACGACAATGAATATTTGCAAGTGCGAAGTAAGGTGATAATAATTGAATGCCCGTGACAGCATTAAATAATCATTAAAAATTTTATTGAATCTCGTGACACAATCAATATTTCTAACAATCCTATCGATCTATTCAAAAAGTGGGGTATTTTTATATAAATTTTTTAAAGAAGGTTATGTCTCTCGAATAGGCGATGCATCTAATTATTTTAAAAGCACGCCACGTTGTGACGATGCCTTTACGTTCTTCGGATTCATAAACAAGTGTACCTTTAAATACTCAAGGATATTTTTACGAGGTATCACAATATTCTACAAGCATAATATTCCCAGGCACGCTATTATTTTATTTAAACGACCTGCATACTCGGAACGCTTTTCTTCTTTTTTTTTGCATGACCTTTCATCTCGACATCCTTTTTTTTCTCTTATGCAATTCTCTCATGTGCAACATGCATTTCTTTCAAGGATTAATTATTAAATCCCTTTAATACCCTGTATTTACTCTCTGCCTCAGGTCTTCTCCATCTATCTCTCTCTCTCTCTCTCCCTCTCGCACTCTATGAGAATGACGAATCGTAACAATAATTACAAAAATCACCCAATCTTCTCTAATCATGACTACCAACATTGCTTCTTCTTTTCTCCTTCACTGCGTCACTCCTATCTCATTCTAGATCGTAATTCCTCGTGAGATGTTTATCGCTGCAATATCCATGGTCGGCAACTGATCACACGTTCCAATTGAAGCTATAACGTTACCGTTGCAGCAGTAACATTATATCGCTATACGCCAAGTAAGAAGGAGAAAAAAAAAGAAAGAAAAAAACAAACAAGACAAGCACGGAGCACCGTGCAATTCATAAGCTAAATATATATATATATATATACATATATACATATGCAAACGAGTGCATCAGCACAGAAAATCTTTTCCTCACGCACCCGTTGCGCATCGATAAAATGCGCAAGGAAAACATCATCGTAAATTAATGAGATCCAATTATAGGAATTTCACATTCGCAGGAAGGAACGCGAACGACCATTACCAACAGTACATATTAAAACTTGGTAACTGCCCGATACGACTGTAAGTTCCGTAACTGCATAACTGCACAATGTTTCCAAGGTAACGAATAACAATAATAATAACGATCTTATGCACAGCAGCGATATATAGTAATAGTTCCAAAAAAAAAGTCTGTCATCAAAATCGTACCTTACTGATTCTCTCTCAAACGTAGCCTACAGTACATATTATTAGATCTTCTATCCCAAACTTTTATGGATTGCGTGCTGATGATCCTTATGCACGGTTCGCGAGCTCGGCGTCCGTCGCGACGCCGGTCTACACTCCGACAGACGTACCTATCTTGGATAATGTAAAAAGTATGCGCCAACTTAAGACTGCGTGATGTAATACCTGTAGGCATCCTTCACTGGCTGTAACAGCACGCGTATTCGCTGCCGTACAAGAGCAACGGGATAGTACGGCTTGTAGTATGTTGGACGCGTACTTTTGCCGATGTAAAATGCAAGCAATGCTCCTCGCTCGGTCTATACGAGAAAGAGCGTAAACGCGTCCTGCATTTCATTAGCCTGACGCTCTTACCGTGCTTTATACTTGTGCAGGTCTTAACCCCCTGGAGTTGCGAGAAGGGGCGGTCAGGGAATGCACTTTTGCGACTGTAAGGATACGGCAATGATAAAGATACGAATCCTTAAACGTATGTCGAGGATCGAATTTTTAGGTTAAAAACGCACGTGGAGTTCGGTTGAAAAATTTTATCGCGATGCACAGCGCGTTTGGGATATCGTGACGTTTCGATATCTGTCCGATTTTTGAGAATTTTTTTTGTAAAAATTTCTTTGAGTTGCATGGTTTTTTTTTTACTTGGAACTTTTTCGCGTACTTTTTTTCTGCATCACTTTAACTATCTGTCGTATCGAAATAGTAATTTTTGGATTTTCAATAATTTTTGGAATTTTACTACTCACACCGTGGCTTCTTATTATCGATAAGTTATGTGGTATGATCGTGAGATGTCACGTTGTATTTTATTAATAGTTATCAGTAATCCAGTTATTCTTTACCGTCGGTAACTATGTGTTTACAGTGTGTATGGGTTAATACGGTGATTTCGTAAAAAATGCATTTCGATGGGTCGTGAAAAACAGTGCGTGATGTAAGGAAAACCGGATTTCGTATTACGCGCAATGCACTCGGTGTAAACTCAGTGGATATTAATTCTCATCCAAGTGTGAATCAGTGTGGTGTGAATAACGAAGACGGATTACGTCATGAGTATTCGCCATTGCGAAATTTCGACATCGAGTAGGTGAGTCTGCGCGAAGTAACTTTTTTTTTAACAAATTTTCAACTTCCTCGACCAAAATTGATAATCTGTCGTGTTATGGTACGTTAAGCTACATAGAAAAATATCCTGGTATGATTTCTTATCGCAAAACTGTACATGGCTACCTTTGATATATGTGTGGCAGTTGTGGGCGAGTTTAACGAAAAATGGCAGAGGACGTTTTTTGACTTAACGTAAGTCCGAAAGATATTATAGACTCTTGTCATCCAGAAAAGAAGCTTTGAGATACTCTCGAGGAGGGTGGAAGTAAAATTTTACCTTTCACAGTCCTATACCCAAAGCTAACTCGTGAACACGTTCTATCGTCGAGAATATCTTCTTTACATTCGAACTTTCCGAGCTGAAGCACATGTAAATAAGATTCGTACCTATATGTATAGACATAAATGAGAACTTCCCTTTTATGTTATATACACAGCGTGTACATATATTTACTTTACACAGGTCGTTTACTTATATACAAATATATCCACGCGGTGTACGCCTAAGAACGTAATCTTGTCGGATTTAAATAAATATATTATGTCCTTTCCTGAAGGCTCGTTTAGATCGCGGCGATAACTTCTTTTAGTCACGACAGAATTAAGGTACCGTTATTCCCATAATAATCACGATTTACTCATCGATACGAATCTTGACGCTGATTAGATTCGTCTTGAATCAGGCACTTGTTATTATATCTTACATAAATCATTAAGAGGAACAGGATAATCAATGATCTATATAGATCACAAAGGAAGTCATTAAACGGTATCGTATCTTATGTACCGGGAGCTAAGAAGGAATCTGCATTTTATCACTTTTCTCGATATAAAGCCTGGTACAGTCGCTCTACAAATTTTCAATGCACACGGAGAAATATTCCCGGTTGAAACGTTCTGTACAAGAAATCGCATAAGCGAAGTAAAAACCGTGACGATTTCGCGCGGTTCATCCGCAGTTTTCTCCGACTGAAAACGATGTAACGTTTCCTTCGTTTTCTTTTTTTTTTTCAATTTCTCTTTCTCTTCGTTTCATTCAACGTGTGGGATACCGGAATTACCTTAGACCCACGTTTCACATTCATTTGGCGCGTAGGAAAATATTTGCCGCGATAAAATGTACCTGTCGGTAAGGTAGGTAATATTTATATAGCTACGTTTTTAATGGTAGTTGCTTCTTTATCCACTGAGTAAATTTATGCGTTTATCGCTGTTGACCTACGATATATGTTATAGCGGACGACGTCGTGAACAATTATACTGCTTGAATAGTTTACCGCTTGTCGATTAGCGATATTTTTTTTTTTTTTCTTAGACATTATTATTCGTTGGATGATTTAACGTAATGTTGTGTATGTAAAATTTATAGGAACTTTACGTTCAGACAAATACACAAATATTCGCTACGATATTCTTTACGTATTTTCCCGCATCCCTAATTCATACTCCAATCATACTAAAAGCGTTTTCCGTATCTGAAATGCACATTGGACTGTGCCTTGGGGTTAAAGTCGTACCTATGTGCATACTATTGTTATCGAACTGCTCGAAACAGTCGGTGGGAATGCAGTTTTAAATAAATTGAGGACAGTTTCCAAGAGGTTGACGTAACCAGGATTTAAGATAGATCGATGCACTTTATTGAAAAATTTAAATGTCAATATTATCATGATTATTCAGAAGACATTTCAATATTGGAATTTCGTGAAATTAACTTGATAATTGGTAATTCCAGTGAGTCGTTACGTCTTATCGCTTTTCGAGCGTGTAATTATTTTTGGATAAGTAAGGAATCTGCTAATTTATCGTAAAGGTATGATGCACGATGAAGGACAAAAGAACTGAAATATGTATATGGGAGAGAATTGTTACGGGGTGTGTTATACATTTTAGAAACTTGATCAAAAGCTCTTTGTGACGTCACTGATGATCCTGAAAGCTCAACAGCCACGTATTATGTGGTTGTTGTATGTAGTTCGTGTATTATGCGAGAATAAGGCTGCTTTACATGATTCTGGTAAACTTAGTCCTAAGAGGATACGTACGCTAGGGTATAGAATTTTTATTGAAAACGGAATCGTTTCTGCACTTGGTACTTTTTAATCTTGCTGAAATCTCCTGAAAGTGAGCAAAGTAAAATTTCCTATGTAAATTTACCGCTCAATTACCTCTTTAGGGCGCATTTCAATCTTTATAGAATCACTTACATTAGTCATATCCCACGCATCCCTTATTTGACAGAGTCACGCGAAATACCTTTACGTCCCAACACCTGTTGCTTGTTCGGGCATATATTTAATCCGTATTTGCAAAATATTTCTTTTTTGTAATTTGACATTTTTATTTCAATGGAGGAATGAAAATTGAAATATTGGAAATTCAAAAAATATTTTTTTTTTCATCGATTTTTTCTCATTACTACAACTCGTAAGTCCGGTTTCTTCGTATCGCTTGTGTATTTGAAATTTATTTTTCATTTTATTCGCATTCGATGAGACGAGCATAATGCATGCGTTTATCCGTTTGGAAAATTTTTTTGCACAGTATTTACTCCGAAGAGTGAAGTTAATCAACGAGGATTGTTCTTCTTGGAAGTGTTGATCAAGAGATTTAATGGTTATAAGAAAAACGAATTTCCGAATTTGAAAAATGGCTCATAAAAATATGACGTAAATTAGAAAATTTCTATTTACTACTTGTTGGATCATTTTAAACTGACTAGGAATTCGATAAGACATACAGATTAGTATCGATTGAATGATATTTTAGGATGCAAAATATTTATTGAATTTACATACAAAATCTTATTATGTTATTTTTCTCTCGAATACACTCGAGAGGAATGGATCGATATTAATTTGATAATACTGTACTAACCTAATTGATTCAGATGGGTCGACCTCTTGGAACTTGTCAATTTTCACAAATTAAGGAAAAAAGTCAATATCTGATAAGCATCGTTTCTTTCTGTCATTATTTCAGACTAATCAGGTATTACTGTATTAATTATCGAGATTGACATTATTACAATGCCATTTTCTTAATCGATATTATATACCCTGTACCTGCTAACAACTCAAATATCACATAGGCTTCAATACTGTTCTCATTTGAATTTTTAATAGAGTCTGTGTGCTAAAATCTTAACTTACTATGTACATTTTTTTTTTCACCTATTTCCACTAAAAATACCTCAAATTAATGATCGACGGAATGACAATAAGCAGGTACGACCATTTACTAAAATTCCAAAAATCGCTGGCTGCGCTATTGGTATTTCTTTTGTAAATATTCGCAGACTCAGTCCCGTAGCAATAATACTCGGCGTCGTTCGGAATGACGTTTTTCACGAGATCAAGAAAATCATCCAATGGACAAATTTCAGTGCAACCCGGTACCGTTTGAACTGTCAATCGTTCGGTGACACCAGTCCACAGTAAAACCTAGAAAAACGGAAAAAAAAATTTTTTTTATAAATTTTTCAATTTCCTCATCTCAAATTTTATCCACTGGAGTATTTTTTTATTTGAGCAAATATCCTCTTATGGGATCTGCATTTTTACTTACACGTATGTAATACATCTCATTTTTATCCTGAAGCGTCTCCAGTATCACTGTAGATCCATAATCTGGTAAAACAGGATCATCCGTCCCTAAGGTCCTGACCAAAGTGGCGACATTCAATTCGTGAGCGGAAAAGAAGAAAGCCTTTCTACCCGAAGGACGCAAAGTCCCCGCTCTCAATTCTTTAATATCATCCGTCACTTTGCGTAGCAACATCCCTGTGGAATAAAATTGCGGAACAATTTTTTTTTTCAAAATTCATAATCGTCATAAACCCCCAGCTAGTATCAAAGTACCAACCTCCGTTCAAACGTTTCAGATCCCTGGTGTAAGATCTCAGATTGAAATCCAGAACAGTAATATCCTTCATCGCTTTTGGATATACTTTCTCGGTCCATTTTGGCAAAGTCAAATTTTGAGCTGCCTATAGAAATACCAGGATCAAAGTTTTACTTCGTATCGAAATAATGTATATCCTGTGTCAAATAACTTTATGACTGTCCTACCTGTTCCTTAAACAAATTGTACAGGTAGTATACGGCTGACGGGGTACTAATGTCGTTTCCAGTGTACTTGGAAAGGTACTTCATAACGTCCTGATATTTACTTATCATTTCACGAGTTTGATCTTCCCGCAGAAATCGCTCGTACGTGCTGGTGTATCTGAAATAACGAATATTTTCTATTAAGTTTGTCCCACTGTGCTACCACGCTTCTTGGGCAAATAGGACTAAGGAGCTGCGGCGCCACGTACTGAGGACATAGATGTGGAAACAGAAGATAGTCCACGTTGTAGTGAACGAAGAAGCTGGATACTGGATTCCAGGGCAGATGAGGATTCCATATCTGTTTATCCCTGGGTGGAAACAGGCCGGCGAGTACAAGTTGCAAGGACATTTGAGTCCTTGGGTAGTAAGTGGATTGAGCGTAGATCATATCTGGCCAATAATATGGACCAAAATATTTGTTGTACCTGTCACGTAGCAGCATCCCGATCTTGTACTCTCTCATCTTGCCTTCCTGATTCATTTTTTGGGAATCAATTATTTAATGGGTCAGTCGTGGATTTTTATCGTGATAATTCGATATTTGTCTAGTGGCGGGAAATTCAAATATTCTTTTATAACCTAAAGCACTGAAATTTTATTGATCAAAAGGGACTAGTTTGCGTGTATTCTGCGTCCGAAAAGAACTTTTATGATATTTCAATCTCTTTCTAAAAGTTTTATGCTGGTTCCGGCATATCTCACGTGTGCACTGTACCTAATAGCCATCTGACGGAAAATCTCATAAGGTTTTGTTAGTATAGCAATTTTACTGGTATCTACTTGGCGATAATGGAATTTATATACCTGTACTTATTTTGTCAACTGGTAACTGTAGTTGGGACATTATACCAGATGAAATTAAATTCAGCATTGGGATTATTATCGAGATCGATTATTGATTGATAGATCCTGTATATATTTTTTTAATTTATGCATGCTCAATTTTGTTACTTAATTTTAAATAATCGTAATCAAGAATGAATTTTCGAAACGATTTAGAAATTTTGTATTTATAAATAAATTTCATGTTCTACCGAAATAGTGTCGGCGCGACTTTCTTTTTTCGAATTTTAAACGTCGGATTTCGTAATACCGTAAACGATTTCTTTGACGATTAATCGGTTATTTATTGTAAATATTAAAGACATAGGAGAGAGCATCTTTTTATTAAATTTCAATTTTGACGAATGAAAAATTTCAAATATGCGTAATGATAATTAAGTATTATTAATTATTTTGTTTATAACAGTTAATTATGTATTATCTTCCGCGCACTTGGGAATACTTGATTATTTTTTGCCATTGGACAGTCAACGTCACTGCCAATTTTGACTGGTTACATATAGATATATAGGTATAACGGTACCAGAAAAGAGAAACTTGTTCGTTCGAAAACGAATTCTTCGCTGCGTCTCGACAATTCAATAATAATGTAATTATCGTTAAAACACCATGTAGTTAAATTATACATGCTTTCGATTTCAAGCAATTTACATTAATATACGAAAATTATGATGATTTTTTTTGTCACTTACGTTGGTAAGACCTCCGTTTTCAATCGGGTAGTACGAATGATTTCTATGCGGGTCGTTTGGATAATTCTGATATTCCTGATGAGGCACTTTATCTCCATGACGGAAGAGCTGTAGAAATTTTCATTTTATTATTTGCAAAATTATACTCGCTCGTTACGATACCAGCTAAAAGTTGTAAAATAAAAATTGAGCACTTTTTTAAAATGAAATTTTTGAAAAACGTCAAAAAAAAATTTTTCCAAAAAAACTTTCTAACTCACCACGTGCAGAAGTTTCACTTGCATCTCGCAATAAACCAGATCGGCCAATGCGAGAGAGAGTGCATAGAAAATAATGCATCTTCCCGGATACATTTCGTGAAACTTGAATGAAAAACGAAAAATTTTCAAAAATATCCGTCACCGTCGATCGGACGCGTGTGACGGGTTTTTAGACACGCGACTGTATCCTGCGATTTCTCGACGCGATCTAAGAATCACTTTACGTTTCTACTCCACTTGTCTGTCACTAAACTCACGAGTGGGGGAGGATAAGGAACAGAAAACAGGTTTATTAATGGCAATTTTTATTGCACGCCTTCCCGCCACTATACAGTCCTATCTATCTGCACACTACCCCTCCAAAGAGACGACAATTGAAGGTCCCGCTGCAATTCTGCAAATCCAATGAAAACGCACTCGGACCAAACAGGAAAATTCGCTGCATGCTTATTGCATCCCGTCGGAACCAGTTTTGCTCCTGCAAGAAAAAAATGAAAATTTTATTACCGTATAAAATAAATTCTGATCATTTTCAAAAAACGCCCTTATCTGCCTACAAGCTACCCGTTTCTCCGATAAGCCTATATCGATCCCACTGTCACGATCGCGCGTAGCCGTAACGATACTGTCCAAAATAAATTATATCCTGAAGCAACCGTATTTCGTGTCGAAAACTAGTCCGCCTGGAGAAAGCAGTCATTGAAATTTTTCACTAAACAGAAACCGCTTTCGTAGTCTTCAAAGTCATCGTTATTACGTTTGGTGTTTACACTGTAGAAAGTAATTAGCAGAACATAATACTCGTGACTGTATAATTTAGTAAATTTTTTTTAACAGTTGAAAATTAAAATTAAAAAAATTTAATTCAACTAAATAATTCCGTCAGAGTTCTTTTTTTTTTCTACTTTCATCGGTAAATGCTACAGTCGAGTGTTGCTCACGTATCTTCAGGGTGCAGTTTCAGTACCTAAACCCTGTCGCTGTGTAAAGTCACTCCGGTGAATTCTCAAGAGATCGTAGAACGCAATGGTACAGTCATCCAAAGTGGAAATGTTCGATTCGATCGACAAGGCTATCTGGAATACGTTACTGCCAAGTGTACTTGCACCTCGTACTTGAGCCATTGCACCTGTATAAACTTTCAAAGCATACAGAGACCTTTTCCTTTCGCATTTCCGAGGCCCAATCAATTTCACGAGTGCATGCGAGATTTTATTTACTCCAGTTCTATTGGGTCAATAGAGCGTTTGTTGACCTGGAAAAATATTTTCATTCGCAGATTTCCGGTTCCGGTGCTCATGGACGACGGAAAAAGACTCCTTGATGGTCAAGTGTACACAGACGCACGTATCGATATTCAAGGTTGTTCGGATTGCTTATTTATTAAGTTATTGAAATTGCGTAATTTACTTTCGAATAACTAATACGTACCGTGACGACTATACGTACTTTACAATGGGCGGATAATTGCAAAAAATGGCCATCGTACCTTGATTCACATTTGAATGTCAAAGACAAGGCCGTATTAAGATATTTGGTCGTAGTTAATTTTTTTTTTCCTTAATACGATAAACGATGACATTGCGATTTCCGGGAATTCATGTAAATTTGACGAAGAGGAATATTTTATTGGTAAGACTGGATATTATGTGCCGGTTTTTTATTTCGAGGAAATTCTTCGGGATTTACTGTTAAATTTATTATTTGTTATAGGCAATGCTTTATTATTTTTTTTTTTATCCAAATTGGAATTCCGTTGCTTTTAGGCTATTGCACTCTCAATGCTATTTAGTGTTTAGTCTATTTTCTATCACCTTGTATTATTTAATATAGTTCTAAGAATCGTTCATTACATACGCGTGTATTAACTAATCGCAGCATGTAAAAAGCTGATCTGAAATCTCTGAGTTGCTGGACCATAATTATAGAGGCTGGATCGAGATGAATTTTGATGTATAATTTCGTTATGTTAATTTACGAGGGCTTTAAATTTTTTTTTATTGACAAGCAGTCAATTTATCCCGCCTTATAAAAACGTGTAAATTTTAATCGTATTTAAATAAGAACAAAATTGTAAAACTTTTGTACGCTTTAGGAAGCTGCAGAATTGAAAATATTTTTCCTTTGGATTTATTCCTACTACTATTTGATTATTGTACTCAAATTTAACTCCACGTCAACAAAGTGGTATATTGATATTTACGTAACGCTTTAGGGCGACTTCCAGTGCAAATATATACAAAAAAAATGACGTCACCGCGAACTCACATGAGTTACATGTATTACCGATCGAACGGTATATTTGTCTGTAAACACGTTAAACGATAGCCATATACTATTTTAAACGACGGTTTAACCAAAAAAAAAAAGTTTAATATTGGATCAGAAACTTCAATCCAAACAGTCCAAAAATCTGATGCGAGTTTACCTGGAAACTAGAAAATAAAATCAGCCACGTTAAATACCCTTAGGGTTTGCCTTATCCAAAACCAGTGCCAGACGTTTGCCTTTTACCTTGTTTCAAAGCAGTAAGCTTCGTTTGAGATTGATTGCCTATAATCTGAACCCGAATCCCTAGGACCCGTCGGCTTGATGTAGATACTAAAGAAAATGATTACCACAATTATCGCCAAATGTTACGTTTCCACTTTACTACTTCGCTCGACTGTATAAACGTACATCGCGCAGTGCGATTCGTTTCAATTAGCAATTACAATAAATGATTTTCAGTGGGTCCACATTTCAAATGACAATTAAATAATCAGATACAGACCAACCCCGTAAAATACTCCGAGCAGTCTTACCAACCTTCGTTCAACAATTCATCAAAGTTCCGACAACGTTGGATTATTCTTTTTCCTTGCCGGAACCAGATCCTTGAAATTCCATGAAATTCCATAAAATTCCCAAGGACGTTCCGAGATATCAATCTTTTCCAAGACTCGTTAGAAACACGCAATGTATTAAAACTCTGCAAAACTAGGAAATGAGTTACGGGAGAAATTTTTTTTTTATACGCTCCTGCTACTTCACTAAAAACATAAAGATAACGCACTGAACGTGACTTTATCATGTGAACAAACTTCGTCATATATTTGTCGACCAGCAGATTATCGTATAAAGTTCTATGCGAGATAATGGGAATAATTCGGAATGACAATGTTCTGATATATTATCAATCACAGACTGCGACGTAATAAATAAAACACAGGTGGGTGTGTGTGTGTGATTAATGCATTATGATCGACGTATCTGCGCGTTCATGATTATACATGGTAATTAATTAAAAAAAAGTCTACTCACTGGAGTCCCATAAAATGAACCAAGTAGAAGCTTCTAGCGTGTCACGTTATGCAAATCATTAGGATACTCATTAAAAGCCGGGAAACTTATCACATTGATAATTTAACGTAGCTACTACACGCAAGTAGTAAAGTTACAGAATAAATAAACGAGGAGCCGAGATAGAATGGGCAGATTTTGATACGCTTATCGTTAGCAGCAAATTTTCGGTTCGTAAGATCGCACGTTCGATTCCCGGGTCTGACATTTTTTTTTTTTTTTTTACATTAAAACGTAACAATGATTCACGCGGATCAGTACATTTGGTAGGTGATGTAATTTACTTTTTATTTATCAATTAATTTTTTTTATATATATCGCGTAAACGAAATCTTATAGAAAAATGACAATTTACGGCACTCACGTCGCCCCTGAGGAACAGTAGGTACGTGCATCATGTGCCTATCTAAAACGTGGAAATCTACATAAGCAGAAACGTTTATCCGAGAATGTATCTCGATTGGTTTAAATTATTCTTACTATCCCGTTCATACTGCATAACCTTGGGATCGCCATGTAAAAAGTACCGGATGTGGGATTAGTAGTCATTGTCAGATGCAGAGCGAGCCTCCCGATTAATTATTACCACTCGTTAGAATAATCCGTGGAACAGATGAATAATGATAACAACAACCGTAAGACTGGTACGGAAACGCATTGGACGTTTAAGACACGCGAGATCCGTAAGAAAGGAGAATAGAATGCGGATTAAGCGAACTAGAAATTCATACTGGCAATACTGCAACGAAAAATTTTTACGTTGCGTGGGCGGCTTAACCTTTGTGGACTGAAAGTTTGGTATTTTTTTTTTATTATCTTTTCCGCACGACTCATTGTCAGCCGAGCGTATAGGTATGCGAGCCACGCGTGAATAGCTGCAGTCTAAGGCCTATGCAGAGGTTTATATATGTATATAGATAAGGAAAAAAATGCATCTAACTTGCATAGGTGCAACTCGGTATGCACTGTGTATGCAGCTAGGCTAAATTGCGTGGGAGTATAATGTAATGCTTTTCTCGCCGATCTACAGGAAACTGGAAATTCCTATGCGATGCAATAGATGGCTCGGGGCTCAAGGTTTATTCGCTAATTGCTTCATCCACCTTAGTACAACTAGTTTGCGATAACTTATTGATAATTTCTGTAGAAAATTCTTTGAGGGTCGTAACTTACTCTTGCCTTGGATCTTTTCGCCCTTCCTCAGATTTAAGGTAATTTCGAATCTTCCCTTAAGGGATTTCCTGATAGGGAAGTTTGATGGGAAAAGTGTGAAGGTGATGCAATTAAATGCGGGATGAAACGGACAATATTTTTCTTTTGCGAATCTCGGGGTGGTTGATTAGGGGTAAAAGTATTGAAGGGATCGATATACGTTATTGGCTTGTGGCCAATGACTGTTTTTCTCTTTTTTTTGGGTAATCTTGTTCGTCTACAATAAAATATTGTTACTTTAAGTAAAAACAGTAAATTCTTGTATCAGGGAAGATTTTTAATTGAGGATTTGATTTTTATGTATTTTGTTTCAATGTACAGTATTTATTGTTTCGATATATAGACTGTTCGTGGAAATATATTTTTGAGTAGTCAATTGAAAAATTATGGAAATGGCGGAAATTTAATATTGCTAATTATCTAGCCTTACACGAGGAATGACCATGAAATTGGATTGCTTCCAAGTCTATTGTTCCTTCAGATAGCAATCACCTTGTCACATATGCGACCTCGAGTTGGTTCGTTTTGTGTTAAAAAAACTGTTATTTCTTTTTTAATCATACAATTCGCTAATAGCTGATACTTTTTATTACTATAAACTGATAGTCTTTGATAAAAATTTCATAATTCGAAAAAGAATTTCTTTAGGGACGAAACAAGCTTGCCAATTATTTCTCATCTTTCATCCTGTCATTTCTAAGTTTACCTATAATCCACGTGTACAGAATGAAAAATCAGGATCGATAAAGCCGGCAATTTCTTGACAGTCAGAGACCGATATTTCACGACGAGCTAGTTGGAATTATCCGAAGTTTGACGAAGGTCTCAGGTCTTACGTCACACTTAAAGAAATTTTTTTCGAAAAATCAGACGTGACTCCGTATAAAAAAAAAGTGTCTGTACCATGACGAGGTTAAAAAGAATTTTTTAACGATCTGTCTGTGTTAATAAAAATGTCATCTGTTCCGTTGTCCCATGTGATTACAGTAAAGATCAGCATCCTTATATTGTCTTTGGTCCATATAAAATATCAGGCACTAAAAAACTTAAGACTAAATAACATGGCAGACTCATCCTATATATTATCCACTCGAATCTTTTTCCCTACAAAATACATAAACGTGGTACAAAAAAAACGAAAGTGGACTCTGTCCTAGTAACAAAAAATTCTAAAATCACATACAGTCTCGTACATCATAGCGTTTTCTGCTTCTCATAAATTTTCACTTTGCCATGCATGCCTTTCCTGCGCGCCTCAATAAATTCTCCTAGAGCCAGTAACACTGACTGTTTGCCAAAGAAATTGCCAGTAAAGGGTTTACATATAATCGTCGCGTCTTCTAACGCTACACTTAAGTCTCGTTTCCACTGGTACGAGAAAAAAACAAATGTTAAAATTGAATTTTCAGGGAGAAAAAAACGCGCAGCATCAATCGCCGTATCGCAGATGTCTCTTTTTGCGTGAAATACAGCAGCGACAAAGTCATAGAAATGGTCGTGTAAAAGAAAAAAAAAAATCCCATAACAATCGTTTTTGAAATTCAAACCCTTTGAAAAATTCAATTTTTTGGCCCATTTCGTACTAAAAAAATATTCGATCAATTGTTCCCGGTGATCTTTCAAAATTTTCAACCAACTCTTTGCATTCGTAAAATCTTTCGCATCCGGTGCGCAATTACAGGGAAGACCAGCTGCACAGTTATCAAAGTCCAAGTTGCCTGATACGACTCAAGAAAGTTCTCTCCTTGAGAATATCGCCTCGTCGTACAGCCTGAGTATCGATCGTTCCATATCGATTCCTTCGCCTGGAAATATCGACTGCTCCGCTCCGCCTTGCATATGTATTCCTTCGGAACGAATCGGACGGTATTTCAGCTTCAGAGAATATTCAGTAAACTGTAACGTACCTATACTGATACAATGCAGCGAGACTCCGTGAACTTTGCCACCTTTTACTCGCAGCTAACTTCAGCTCTGATTATTTTCGCGTCGCTTCCTTCGCAACTTTATTCGATTTACCATCGACGCGTCTGACGCTTTCGTTTCTTTTTCTCGTACTTTCGTTTTGTACTTGCGTAAAATGTATGACTTACAATTAACCGAAAGATCTCTTTGGATGACTGTACTTAACGTCAAGCTCTTATTGATTTACATTATGGGGCAACTGGTTTACGATTACCATTAGGACTGGCTATCAGTTTCATCCAATATGCACTTTGGTATACTTTTTTGTACAGTTTATGGAATTTCCATTAGACTTTTTTATCTTTACTTTTTTAATTATTTCACTCGTTATTTTTATTATCGTTGGTATCTGGACCCATGCGAATTTGCCTGCTTAGATTTTACTCTCACTCAGGCTTGTTCATCCTCGTGTATTCCATACCGGCAGGAATTTTGGAATTGCTGCTTCCGGAATTACCAGGACGTAGTGTGCCGAGTAAACTCGAGTGTATTAACGTGTTATCGTTTATCCCTGTATATTTAACCCAGTTTCCGGACTGCCGAGTGCAAATTTTTCGCTCTATTTTGGCATTACGTCCTTTCACGAAATTCCTATAATTGCATCTTTCAAAATGTAGGCATTGCCCGGAGATGATCTTGAGGAACGACTGGGACATAATTTTATTTATTAAATTTTATATCATAATCTTTAATAAGATTTTCCTTCATACCTCGTATAACTTTAGAATTATTGTAGAAATAGGTATAGTGTACGTGAAAAAAATTTGTCACCACTTTCGTCTTAGGGTTAAGGTAGGTCGAGAAGATCGCAGGATTCGCCGATCGTGCCAAATAATGACGATTCGTTTCTGTCAGTGAACTTTGACCAATGAAATGCCTGAAGAACGGAAACGTTTCTCCAAAATGGGTCATTCGAACACGAAGTTATCGAGAACGTGGAATTGCGGGATGCTGGCGTACGAACTATGTGCGGATTCCGGACTCATACGACCTTGAACTGTTAACCCACATAATGTCGAGCCCGTAACCAGCATCCCTACTCTGTACCATTTTTACTACCTCTATATCTACAGCAGTCTTAGTCTTCGATTATTCACGTAGACTTTCCGACTTTACTTGAAATTCCAGCTTCGATGCTCCAGTATCAACCGGAATTGCCTGAGGCTTCATCAATTAACCATCCTATTTCTGCAGGTTGCTGCATCCACTTCCTGTATCTTTGCCCTCGGCAACCATTTCCGGAATATTTCTCTACATGGCTCCGCCAGATCAAACCGCAGGAATAACCGCGGAAAACGAATTGTAACTATTTTTGACATTGATTTATTGAGATGAGGAGTTCGTGCTCTGGACCATTTATCTGCATTAGTTCTGTTATCGGTCTGTACAACATCTCTCTTTTTTTTTTTTTTTTTTTTTTTTTCGCTGCCACGTCAACACTTGGTGAAGATCGTGCAGACGCAAGGGAGATCAAGTAATATTTGCTTTATATGGAAAACGATGAGAAATGTAATTTTGATTTGGCAAAGTTTTGATTAATTCCAATTGTCTTCGGATAAACAGTCGTTTCTCCAGTGATATCACTGACGTGATATATACCGGCGATAAAGGAACATTGAAAACCAGCGAATTTACGACGGCCATGTTAATAACTTGTTATCCTGATGAATTTTCGTGTTATCAGGAAAATTCGAGTTTTCGAATAACTTTTGTAATTTGATAAGTTCATAGTGTATATCATATGCTTTTAGGTAAAATCTATTTCTATATATATATATATATATATTTTCACGTGATTATTCGATTCTCAAGGCGATTCCAGCTACAGATTCAGATAACGTTCTAGCTTTCTGGTTCCCTTCGAGTCGCCATCCTGATCAGAAATTACGCTTCCCGATTTATTCGGACGTCAAGGTTTTCGGAAGACTTTTTATTGGTGAGTTGAGGAAGCGACCGTGGAGGATCTCCGAGAGTTACGTACCGATTCCTTAAGAAACGCTCCTGATTCAGGTTAAAGGGACGACTCGAGGGAAAGGACAAGTGCTATTGGCTATAAGGATCTCGACCAATCAGAATGATTAATTCTCGAATTTGACTATTGTCAAAGTCAGTCTGTCTCGGGACACCGAGTGGGATGCCTCGAGCTGCTTCCCGCTCCCGGGCTGTTTCTTCATAGTTTTTATAGCCGTCTTTCCTATAAGGTATACAAAGTTCTCCAATTTATTAATTTATGGATGGATTTTAATTTCGAACTACAGATACCGTCAGAAGTCTCGTTTCGGCGAATTTGAGACTGTTCAACCTCAACTCCCAGGTTATACCGGGTCGTCGGTTCACAGTAAAAAAAAGAATTGACTGGCGCCTGCCTGACATGCGGATGCGTGGACGAAGGGTGGAAGGAAGTTTCTCGGATTTTCGTTATCGGTGTCGAGTTAAGAATATACGTTACGATATATATATATATATATGTATCAGATAAAGTTATACATATATTATTCTATCTATACGAAGTTCTGCAGAAAATTTATCTGATATATTCCTCGTTAGATCTTTGATAAGAATCATCTCCTTCGCTGAATATCCCCTATAAGGAATGAATAAACCTTATCGAAACAAAAAAAAACAGAAGAATCAGTTCTACTTGAAAAGATTTTAATGCGAAATTCAATTCAATTATTTATGCGAATCTCGTAAGGAAGCTTCTTATCCATATCAATTGTCTTTCCGATCAAACAGATATACGATCCCATTATATTTAACTGGAGTCTTCGTCTCTCAAGTCTTTGTCTCTCAAGTGTGGAATTTGCAGAGCAGACCTTTTCCACGGTCTCCGCAATGCTGTACCGCCGTTCTTCCGCGTTAACCAAAAAGGGTCGAAGCACGTAGGCCTAAAGGCGCGCGTGCTTTGAGTCAAAGTCTAAGCTTTGTCACAGTCACAAAAGAATCTGTTGACTCCTCTACATTCTGTATTATAGGTCATGGCGACTCGCGGAGAGATTTGAGCGAATAAATATCAATCACAATGAATTTTCGTAGAATCACAACAATCGCGAGCGGAAAGCCATTTCTTAGTGTAGAATTGAAAAAAAAAAAAATTCGAAAATTTATTCTCATGCAGTTCCGTATTCTCGGAGGAGATTTAATAAAATATAGGATAACGTTCAAGTTATGTGATATCGATATGGAATATATATCCCGTTCGTGATAATATATCCCGACAATGTTTTTGCTACTGGAAAGCAGAGTGTCGTATACCAGCATCCTCCAAGATCTGGACCAGAATTGATGTCCTGACTCTGTTGGTTACGTCACGGAAACCGATGGCCGAGGTCATTTCCGGTTTTTGTAAATTTACGTCGAACTTTTCCGGAATGAAATAATTTATTGCCTAGGGCGGGAAAATTTAAATAGTATTTTTATACTTTTCTTTTTAGGTCCTTTTTTCCTATTGGACTTTATTCGTGGATTCGGCATTTTAATCAATGCGTTTTGTATTAATGTTTTCGTTGGATTTTCTTCGTCTGATAAAGAAAGCAATACGACCCAATGGACTAACCGTGTTGACTCACGAGCAAAGACTTCGCGTTATTGACCCTAATTTAGAATCGCTTGCGCAATACTTATCGCGAAAGCTCTGCCAATGAATTTTAAAGGGACAGGACGAAGATCTATATCAGTCTTTAAACTTAATTTTATCCATAAACAGGTGATACAGATATTCAGCAAGGGAGACAACTTTGCGTCTGATACGTAATTACAAATTTTATCATGCAATTGAAAAATTGATTTTGATGCTATTAAAACGTTAATTCAGTATATATATATAAACGTTAATTCAATGAATTTTAAAGGAACAGGACTAGGATCCGTATCAGTCTTTAAGTTTAACTTTGTCCATAAACAGGTAATACAGATATTCACTAAAGGAGACAACTCTGCGTCTATAATACGTAATTACTAATTATATCATGCAATTGACAAATCGATTTTGATGCTATGAAAACGTTAATTCAGCCATCGATCCCTATGTGTACTCCACATGCTGTACTCCTAATTCCTGCAAATTGATCCGATTTGAACACCGGATAAGAAGGAAGGGATTCTGTTCCCTCGCGAACTCAGCCGATTTAGAGGTAAAACAGAATCCGGTATCTTGTCGAGTGATTCGATCTCATCAACCAGATAATGCTGTTATCTCTTGACTCATCTCTAATTAATTCGTTAATCCGGTATCGTATGACTTACAAGGGTGTTGTGAAAAATGTGAGAAGCTATTTGTCACATGTAAACGGGACGACTGACCGGAAGTGTTTTTGATTAATTTTGCACTACCGGAAGTTGATATCAATTAATCTCGACGACAGAACCGTAAATATTATGAAAAATCCAAGGCGAAGTTAAACCGGAAGCAGCACACTTTTGCTCAGAATGAATTCGCGAATTTAATCTATTAGTAAATTTTTCACGCAGAGCTTACACGACCAGCATTAGTTAACGCGTTACGTTTTCCGCGTATCAATTTTCAATTAAATTATACATGTAAACGCAACGCCCATTAACTTTTACTACTAATTAGATTTTACAGTTCGGCAAATTAGTCATGGATCCGTGTTGAACCTCGATTGGGCACTCGAAATATTCTATGGATATGTTGTTTTTGAAAAATCAATACCGAATCAATCTTATCGCTGCAACCTAAACGCAACTGAAAGACATGAACGTTATCTAAATTTTACAATTTTCTCTCCCGTACTCCAAAATCCCCATAACCCTTATCATCCGCTTATCGTGACCCTTTCGAAACGCTAAATTTATTCTTATCATTATACGTATTACCTAAGACAAAGGACAGTAGCACACAGTGAGTAAATTGTATAAGAATCGCGGGAAACTCATTGACGACCATACTGTTTAAATTTTTGTGAAAATTACATAAACCCATGGACTTTTAACACGTGCTTGTTACGTTATCAAAATGGCAAAACGGATAATATAATTTTGATAATAAACATTCACAACCACTCTCGTGCGTTCTACTATGCATTCTTTAGCTAGGTATAATTTTGTAAAATTTTCAACAGAGTTTACAACTTCCAAGCATCTAATACGATTTAGTACACGGTGTACGCGCTTTATGCCTATAACAGTCTATATACATGTATACTGTATACCTGCTACCTAGCGCCATGTCCGTCAAACTAAATCTCCGTAAACTCAACTATAGTACCGCCAGGCTCTTTGGATTCTCATGAAAATGTATCCGGGTCAAGCGGCCGCTATGAAACTACTGAATGGTCCAGGCATTTAGTTGGATTAAAACCATTCAAGAGCCGCCACCTGGTGGGTTGATGCTTTTTTTTTTTTAAAAAGCCGTAACAAACTTAAAAATGTATAAAATTATTAAACATGGAATTTTTGGAAATACACATAAGTTCTATTTATTCAAAGCTCGACAGTTCTAGTTATTATGATTGTATACTGGTAATAATTATTTTCTTCGGGAGGGGGGAGGGGGGTGGGGGCATTAATTAAAAAAAATTCTCTTCAGAAATAAGAATGGATTTATTTTCGAGATTACGAAATACAGAAAGATTTAGTTAAATTGTAACCCCCTCCTCTTTTTGAAAATTTTTGGACAATCTGCCAAGGTCATTCGAGAGAATTTCTTTTATTTATTTCTTTTTTTCTTTATCAAAGTGCACAGGGGTACGACCCGAAAATCCGACCCTGGTCACCAATTACTTTCACAGTGACTACGTGGGAATGAGCGCACTCGACAGTAACCGGGATGCTGTAGGTTAAACCCTTGTAATCCTAGGTACCGAGGTATGGCACTGTCACAGGGGGTTGTAGTCACACCGAGAGAAAGTAGGCTAAGCACCTGCTGAAATTCTACCTCTGCTTTCACACCATCCCTATGGCGGTCCTGTCGCCGTCTAAGACGTCGTAGTCTTCGTCTAGAATTCTCTCGAGCCACCACAGACGTTTCCCACGACCGCAACGCGTAGACGGCCGTGTTAATAGAATCTCCGTATTTATTGCTGCAGCCATTGGAATTTATTACCCGAGAATGTAATTCGGTATTGTCGTTGCTACGGCAACGATAAAAATTACTTTCACGTCCGGCGAGTGATTTAAAAAAAAATTGTCAAAATTTCTGAGAGCTTTTTTTTTTTTTTTTCATTATTAAATTCATTTTTTTCTTATTCGACATTTCATTTTTTTCATAATTTCATTTCTTCGCCCTATAGTAGCTTGTTGAAAATCAGGACTCAATAAAACTTATTATGAAAGCCCTGTAGCACTTCTTAAAAGCTCTCTTGTGTATTGCCGCTCTCGGCTGTGCGGTCGGTTGGTGAATATTTTCTGTAAGTGCGAGAAAGACGAGAAATAACAGCCGCACGCACGACGAGAGAGATACGTTGATACGCATCCGCTTTTCTCATACGGCTTTTATTTGGAAAAAGAATAATTGAAATATGAAGATCGGGTAAATTCTGTTCTTTTGTATACAGTGTCGCTATTTTTAAACGCTTTAGGATTTTTAAACTATTTTAAACCCTTTTTTTAAGGATATATTTCGACTTGATTCAACTGTCATATAAAACCGAGTGGATATAAAATAATTCGTAACCATTTTTTAAAAATTCGTAATTTTATCTTCACAGGTTAAAGAATTCTTGCATAAATTCTCACGCTTGACAATCAATGGTAATTTAAGATGAATCTGTATTCAGTTACGTAAAGTCACTCGGATGAAATGCAGTAAGCTACATTAATCACTCGCTGTTCCATTAATATCTTGATTTTGAATTAATTGAATCCTGACAACTTAATCTCCATGAAATAAACACGTGAGCTCTTATGCAGCGATTACCATTGTGATATTTAAATGTCGTTAGTACAATCTCAAAATATACTTCATACGGTCATTGGTCCAATCTAGTATATATTTTTTACAAAATTTTGGAACGTGTAATTAAATTTTTTTTTAAGTCTATTTTATTGGCAAAATTTCAATTTGGCAGTAAAGTTTAATCAGAATTTTTTTTGTTCTGACACAGCATCCCTTTACATCTTGCATTACTCTTGAATGCATTTGATCGATCGCTTTGTTTTTACCGTGAAGGAAGTCGGAGATGAAAATGTAAAAATTCACAGTAAAATATAAAATCGCTAGAGGAGAATGTCAATGCTATTGAAAAAATTCAGCCTCGTAGTCTGAGTCCGATAAATACTCGCCGCATAAAGACTGTCTGCGTTTTTCTTTTTTTTTTTTGGCACACCGGTAATATTTTTTTTCTCACATCCGAGTAAACGTGACGGTTCGTACAATTTACAGAGTATCTTACCGTATCTAATTAATTTGCCTATATAAATATTTTTCACGCTAGAATTTACCAAGTCCCTTAATGCATAGTCATCATCTTGAATCAATTTTGTATTCAAGCAACTTCGTGACGCGATGAAGCATAATAAACCGATAATTACATCATATAGGGTGTTCCAGAAATATTTAAACCCCTCAAAAATAAACCAGAACATAAAGAGGGAAAAGGAATTTAAAATTTACAAATACCACTCGCACTCAGTCTGATTATTGAAATTTGACTTGGTCCAGGTTATAATACGTTATAGATTATAATCCAGATTATAATATAAAAATTCAATACTTTTCAAGAAAACGTAAGTCAATTCTTCGTTACTTATTTTGACTTCAAGTATTCTATAACCATATCTGTCAGGTTTGTTACTATTGAGACACACTGTGTGTGTGTGCATATACATGTATACAACCATCCATAGATGTCAGCTCGGTATAGGGGAAACGCCTCGAGACAGAAAACACATAGTCAAATAAATAACCGACACCCGTTAATGTATGAGAATACGATATCGATTTGTTACAAGGGTTACGGACTTATATGGATAAAATTTTACGTTATCCAGTTTCACTGTGCTCCACTCCATTGGGTTATCAAAGAGTCATTTTGTCATGCAGAGTAGCGTGATGCTGCCAAAAAATCTCATTCGCACGCGCATTGTGTATCTCAAAGGTTGAATTACCTTTGAGATAAAAAAAAAAGAGGATGAACTCCCGTCTATTTAAATTTTAGATCAAGGAACTTTCGAAACTTTCATACTTCGCTGATCTCGCTAATCGCAGAAGATAGCAGAGCTGGATATGTTATGTTTTTATAAACGTGTCAGGTAACCGATCTCGCATTAAGCAGCCGTCCACAACGCGCGATTCTTATAGGCGAAATAAAGCTCGTAAAATTGCTAAGAGATTTATAAGAGCTTACGAGTGAGGAAGCTCGTAAAGAAGTCTGGGAAACTGTCGTGAATGAAAATGGCTATTTGGCTTAGAATCCAAGAGCCAATTTTATTCACGGCTAGAATAAATAAAACACGGCTGACATATTAGGGGTTGAATGTCGATAAATGAGATAAGGCTATTTTTAAGACGAATTCGAAATCTTTCTTTTTCAATCGCTGATTTTCATTATTCTTTCATTAATAACTTTTTACATATGTCATAGGGATTGGAATGACGGTTCACTGATTTGCTGTCAAAACCACGTGGATATGTTGACTTTTGGTAAATCCTGATACTGTGGTTTGGTCTTGAGACGCTGGGAAAATTAATTTACGACAACAGGAAGAAGCTGTTTACAAGGTTAAAGGTTAATGTCACGCTATGAGGAATTTGATAAATGAAAACGCATTGATAACAATCGCACTTATGACGTTATCAAAGAAATTCATATCCTTTGTCATTTTTATATTGACCTTTTTTCTACACTCGGTTCATAGACGATTGATTTTGTATAGGTGCATTAAAATATAATAGAATTCATGAATTTCTGATCTCTGTCTGTACGTAAATAAAATTTTCTTTTCGACAAGACAATCTTACGTTCGTTGATAAAAATTGCGACGATTGTCGCGTGAAACTTTGTACACTGCCTAAAATATTAATCTATATTCACGTGGAAATAATTGGATAAATTTTTAATGTATTTATAAAATATTAATTTATTGCTACTACACTGCCTAAAATATTAATCTATATTCACGTGGAAATAAATAAATAAATTTTTCCATTATCTTTAATCGCTTCGAAATTTTATTTTGTATTACCCACGTGTAAAGACACTGCCCGGGTTAAGAAGTTGAAATTAAGTTAATGTCTGCGTTAGGAGACACCTTTAAGGACAACGACGATCGTTGCTGTGATCGATCGCCGATGGGAGTGCGAAAGTGTCACTGACAAGGCACGTTAGATAAATAACGTATACCCATTATTTCAACAAGATCATAATTTCGGGATAACGGCGTTAATAGTTTTTGGTATACCTCATTTTTCAATCCCGCACATGGATCTAATTTCGTTTTCCCTAATAATTAAAAAATAATAAACTTCCCTAAAAAAATATATATATACATATATATATATATATTTCACACATAAATTTCCCATAACTTCACATCCCATCCATCGTAAAATTAACAGCCACGATTTCCTTTTGCAATGCATCCCCACCTACCTCAAGCACCCTCATTCCAAACGAGAAAAGGACTACGAAATATTTTTATGAGAAACAGGTAAAAATAAAATTAAACTTTTCAGCAATTCTATTTATAGCAAATAAAATTAATGACGTAACATGAGCGCAGGGACCCCACAGCACACAGCGAGTGCTCTTCTTTCGTTAATCATTATTTCCCAACCGGAAGTACCGTCCTGAAGCATCGACTCCTGCACAAAGAAATTAAGGCAGCTCAAAACGTCCTATGAATCGTTTAAATCAGCCACTTTGCAGGTTCCGAGCATCTGGGTCAACAATCCAAATGATAATATCCATTCTACCTTCCCAAGAAGTAATGAATTTACGAGGCCAAGTGGCTCCACGTCGTGAAAGCTTCTTCCTTCACTTCCGGCTAATAAAAATGAACGATTACAGTACCCGTCGTCGAAGGCGAGCAGTGCCCTTATATATAGGTATAACGCCCCATATACATATCCTACTCCGTTTTCGACTCCGATCTTCAAGTGATACAAATTTCAAACGAGCCTCGTTTTCTCTAACTTAAATTGCATCATTCGACTCAAATTCCTCTAATCGTTTTCCGATTCCGCGAGGTCAAAGACATCGTGACCTTTTTTTTTTTTTTTCTTTATACTTAAACCAAATGACCTCGTAAACCGGCCACGATTACCTTCAGTCTCGTGTGTATCTTCAAGCAGCTTTAAAAGAAGATAACGAGCCATTCCGCCGTCTTTACCCTACTCTATTTGGTACATTGCTTCGACTGCATTCTTGACAGTGCATTCCTGTTATTGCTATATATATATATATATGTGTGTGTATATATATATATATATATATGCCGATCTCCCGTTACATTAGGTGACTAGGAAATATCTCCTGGGATTAATTTAATAAATTTCTATAAACGGGTAAATGCGCAAGGGTTCTTCTGTTTCGCTCTCTTGGTTTAATGAGTCTCTTTGTGGCCAGTTACCTAATGAGTGTCATGCTCCCTACAGACATTTTTATTGTTATTATTATACCCAGTTTATTCTCTCCACTCGCCAGCATTCATGGCGTGCTTTGAGTTCTCTATTTTTTTAAGGTTGGCAATTGACAAAGGCAAACTTTCGCTCGTTGTTTAATTGCACAATTAAATGAGCGCGTGTACTGTCTACCGTTTTGATAATTTTTTTTTATTTCTCTTCGATTTTTCTTTTATTGCCTCGAATAACCTATCGACGCTGCTATATAGGGTGTGTGTATATATATAGATATAGATTACAAATATACACATGCTGCAAAAAATACGAGTTTACACACATGGTTTACTCTGTATTTTCGTCTTAATAGAAAACTCATAAAAGCATATGAAACTTTTGAAAATTTTGCAAAAATATTTGCATTCTACATACTGAACCATCGTATCTGTATATGATAGATATTATATTTGATACGTTAAATTATATCGTTAAAGTCCACATCCATGCTTGGCCTATTGCTTTATATTGGAATTTTGATGCTCTTATCATTTCTTCTCCCTAGAGAAGATTTCGTTCGTTTAACTTATATAACGCAGGTGAAAAAACTTCTCGGCGTGGTGAGTTATCGGAAATACGTGTTTGGGCTTCGGGATGCTTTCTGGTATATAGATAAGGGTTAGTAGCGGGAATGACTTTATTTGGCAATCCATTTTTTGCGAATTATATATTTTCCAGGATATCCTTGTTTAGGTATGTTGAAGATATCATGTAGGAAGTCATATTTAAAAATTTTGTATTCGCTTTCAAACGTTATTTAATTAGAGAAGCCTAATTGGTTTTGTATATTGAACATTTTAGTTTAATTTTTCAACGACCTACCTTTAAATTTTTCGAAATATTTTTCAATTGCGTACCTATATATACGTCTCATTATTATTTAAAAGCCATCGTAGGATATATATATATATATGCTGTATACATGTATATATTATATTATGTATATTCGATTATCTTTCATAAGCTTTTTAACATTGATCCAGAATCCCTTGGGAGGATGTTAATTCGTTTTCTCTTACAAATTTTTGTTTTTATCAGTAGCTTACGTCACACTGAATGGACCCTCGTCACACTATTTAAAGGCTTATACCTGTATGAAGTTCTGTTGGTGCGGACGATAACGTTGATGAAATAATTGAACAAATTTTTTTTTATAAAGTGTATTCTCATTCCTAATATAATTTGATAACGCGTTATCTCTGATATATCATTTTCTCCCCTTAATCTCCGACCTTGATACACTCAGGACTGATCTCTGATATTATTTTTCCAAAAACCATGTTTTGAATTATAATTCATGAAAATTCTGTAAGGCGTGAAGTAATTGAATACAGATCCTTCTATATACCATGAGGCTATTCAAGCCAAACAAAGCATCTGAAGTTAGGCGGTTCATTTAATTTCTATACCAGCGCCGACTTCAGGTGGTACTTTCGTACCGAATAGCCCTGTACATTTGTACGGCACTTTCGTAAATTTCAATTTTCTCGAAAATAAAGTCAATTAAGTTATCCGCTAAGTTACGTAACTGTTGCGAGTGTGCATCCCTTTCTCGTTTTTACTTTCGACTGCATTTATCCCGTAACCCTTTGACCTTAGGTCTCCCTTAAAATACTCGGATATACCTATCTATTTTTTTTTTATATGGGGTTATCAGATTTTACAATAAAATATCTATAGCTATTATATCCCATGGTAGCAACGATCGTTAAGTCCTTCATCACTATTCTTCCATAGTTATACCTCACGAGCGTAAAGTCCCGTCCACAATTCCCGACCTCTTCTATACGTCGATCTAAAATTTCGCACACGGGCGAAAACAAAAAAAAAACCTACATCGTCAACCACCTCGTGAAAGTTTTTCTTCTCCAGGAGCTCGAGAAGCATTTCCAAGCATTTGTAACGTTATTGCCCGGGTATAAGAGCACCTTCCGTTACTTTCGCAGGATCAAATTCTCTTATCGGAATTCCTTCCCCCCTTGACCCCCTTGTCTGATAGCATTTCAAAATATTCGTCAGTCTCGGTACCACCTCAGCCAGGACGTGATCAATTTTCAAGCAATGAAAGAAACCCTGTACGAAAGATACCAAACAAATTAGCTCCGCAGACTGAGTCGATTAGGACGAGAAGAATGGTAGAAAAGTAAAGAAGGAAACCGGAAGCGTCGGCAGAGGCGCCGACGGAGCGACTCGGTTCCTCTTGAGTGTCGTCGACGTGAAAATCCGGACGAAGGAAGGATAACAGGGGCCAAGGAAGAAAGGACGAAGGGATAGAAGGTTGGAAGGACGACTAGGGCAGGATATGGTAGGAGAGTAGAGGGCCTCTCTCTGGTATGCTCCGGCCGCGGAGGCTGCGCGGAAAAATCGATACCGGCGTCGAGCCGGCGAGGAGCGTCGAGAACGTAGCGGACGGCGCAGTCAACGTCGGACCGGCAGCCCAAAGGACACGCGGCCGTTACAGTGACGTAAGCCCATCCGTCGTGCGTCGACGTCGTAGTCGTCGTCGTCGTGTGTGCGTCACTCAATCGTGTTGTGTTGTGTCCTAAAGAGAGAGAGATAGGGGGAGAGGGGGAGAGAGAGAGAGAGAGAGAGTATATAGCGTAGACGTAACATGCCGGCGTCGGGTCCACGATAGACTTCCGCATCTCAGGTAGATTCCTGTATGCGTGTAGGTAGATTGATGCCGCAGCTTCCGCATTTTTAATCTTACGTTCTGGACCACTAGACTTAAGTTTGGATCTTTCAGATTTTCCAAAATCTTTTTCACCCTTCTCGGTCAACGGTCTGTCTTAGCTAGGGGATCTTATGAAGAGGAAGTTGCTGGCACCGAGCAGTGGCAATATCCTATCTGCGCGACGTGCCGGCTGGCCAATGCTCTCGGCTTCCCTCGAACTTCTTCCTTCTGCTAATTGATGAGGTTTCGTTGAATTTAATCAATGGGCTACCGATACTGTACTTCGAAATTTTTATAAGCGCATTCTATGACCTCTCTGCGTGTATTACGATTCGACGGACTCGGTTTGGTTGATACGTTTGGTCACGTTGTACGGACTTTGTTGAATGCTGGATAGCTGCGTTTTTTTATCTTCTTTTTTTCTTTTTACGTTCTTGAACTTTCGACAAGATTTTCTTAAATTTTTTGGAAATTACTATTTTTTATATTTCTTTGCGGTTTTCTCGACTTTTTTTGTTTACCTTGAAGCTTGGAGAAAACAATGTCGCGATCTTCTCTTTCTTGGAGATCGCTTACGAAATAATAGTAAGAATTTGGGAAAATTCGTTTTTTGACAATTGTTTTGATTCCTTTCGGGAAAAAATTCTTTTGGATAAACTCTGTGACACTGTCTGTGCGGTTTGACGAATATATTTTAATGGTTCGGAAGTACGTGAAAATTTTGAAAAAGGCGTGAACCTTGAGCTAACGCGTCAGCCGTAAGGGTTGCGATTATATTTTCGTTTAAAATATCGAATAGTATGTGTTATTAATATTATTCACAGATAAATGAACTTTGAAAAAAATTTTATCATGCCCTTGTCACTGATATTAAATTGCTGTGCGATCATGCATCGCGTTACGTTACGTTAATCCATAAATATGTAATAATCAATTGTTGGATGTAAACGTTCGATCAAGAGCGACTAAATCGTCAATTTAATTTCATGAAACGTCACCTTAAGGCTGGCTCAAATTACATAACGTTTTTGGTACCAAAAACAATGTTTTTTACATAACTGAAAAATGAAAAAATCAGGAAACACCATAAAGACTGTTATTTACATTCTCCAGCTGACCCCCATAACAAAAATAATATTTTAAGGCCGAATTAGCATAAATCACAAAATTTACCCCTTTCGTGCTGTTTCGATTGATCATGTTAATCTTTCGCGTTATCCCTCAGACAAAAAAACTTAACGACCTGCCAAGATTTCTCCACTAGTATCGGACTATGTAAAAAAAAGTGTATATGGACCAAAGATTACGAATAAGATTGTCAAAGTGAATCAATCATCGATTACATTGATTATCGCAAATCATCCCCCATCCCTCAAAAAAATAATCATAACCATCCGATACGTCACGTAGGAGTCAGTAGAGTGAACAAAATTTGTGGACGAATTCAATGAAGTAGTAAGACACTGTGATAGTCAGACACTGTATAACTCGACCGCCTACTAGCACAAGTGTTCAGGATTTCTAGTATAGAAAATAAAAAAAAAATATTAACAATAATAATCTCGAAAAAGCAGATAGCCGGCAAGATAAAAAGTGGAAAAATAAATGATTTGAAAATGATTAATGTTATCAAGAAAATCAGCGTTTTTACTCAGCAATAAAAAATGAACCTTCGCCCCTCGGTCCATCGGTCTTACGACCCCTGTTTGTCAGAGGGCAAGGAGTACGAAAGAGTTTAAACGCACTCTCTCCCTCTCTCTCTCACTCTCCTCGAACCGATTAGGAAGTCAGTTGTGCAACTTGAAAAAAAAAAAAGTGAATTATGATTCATGAAAATCATGGACGGGGGTAGTCCAAGATCCTGGATGCGGAAGGAGGGTCATGGCACTGAGGTAAGATCGGTCAAGGTCAATCTTTATCATTAGATTTCGACATCCCTTAGACCGTCGGCAAAGCTCCGTTGTTAGGAGATCCGCACCCTAATGAAGACTCGAAGAGGAAGAGTTCGAACGAGCCTTTCCATAAGTAGATAAAGAATCTGACACGCCAAGAACCACTATATAAGCATCAAAGACCCATCGAGATCTGGACCCGATGGGGAAAACTTTAAGGGATGAAAAAAAAAAAGTGGTTCACGCAACAAAGGGAAGCGCCCCTCATGAACGTCTTTATCTGCCTATCTAAAAGAACTTTTTTTTTAAATTTATACCCCACCCTTATACACCTTACCTTGCGATTGAGAGGGGTGGATAAAAAAATGTAGAACTTTTAAAAAATACCTATAGACCGCTTCGCGACCCTTAAATATACCGCGATAACCTTCTTAGTCAAATTTTATTTTACCATTTAGGGCTGGTTTACTCACAGCTGCGTTTTACTCGCTACGATACTGATTGACCTTTGACCAGTGATAATTTTCACTCTATCACGTATTGTTATCGTGGAATGAAAAATTTCTATAGGTAACTACTGTTGCTCTAACCACCCCTCCGACATGGCTCGTTAACGCAGGTATCTCCTGGAGCGATAACCCTTCCTCGATGTCAACATTTTGCCTCGAGCTAATTATAAATTTTTTTTCATCATATATTATCATGTTTTTTTTTATTCGTTATCTCTTGCGATAACAAGCATGAAAATTATCCCAAGTTCGACGAGGGACATAATCTGTTTGTTCCTTATTGTACAATAATATCGCACGATTTCTTTGTCTTTATCATCAAGCTCGTTATCCGTGCCTTGAGTTATCCCTTGGTAATATTATTGGTCGTTGTATTATTGGTATGCTGGCCACCCTCGCTAGACCTTGCTGGACTCGATCTACCCTTGCCCGTCCAATGGTAAGACATAACATTGGGATACCAAATAGTTATCCATTCGGGGATCTCTTGATTATGGTTTTCTTTTCATGTAGAAACTATCACTACTATCACTAACCTAACCAATTTCAAGCAGAGAAAACAACCCTTGCCCGTATCTGTGTTTGAGTAAAAAGTGTGCTGCGGCCTGTTTCACGATAAAAAATCGTGTGATGAATCTCAAGCCACGAAGATTAAGAGATAACGAATTTGGAAAAACGAAATTCCTTTATCTTTATTTTATCATTTGTTTTGTCTCTTGCGAAATTACAACGCATAATGGATTAATCCGGGGTAGTTTACTCGAGTCTGAATTTTTAGCCTCGTTTAAGGACGAAGACTGGAAATACAATTTTGGCCGCTAATTGAGAGCACGTCGTGGTACGATATATTTTTCTGCGAATGACAGTTTCTAATTTATTTTTTTTTTATTTTTCTTTTTTTTTATATACCAACGTGACTCATTATGCGGTTTCAAATTAACCTTTTTTCTCATTGTCCCCAAATGTCGTGTTTTGCCAAAAAAATAAAACTGACTTGTTTTCTATTTTCATTTATCTTCTCACAGCGACTAACTTATGTGCATTTATATTCTTAATTAATTAAGTGCATATATGTTACATCTTACACCCACCTATTCTCGTGGTCGCTCAATGCATGTCAGACTTTAGATTTTCAAATTGTCACACGACCAACATAACCACCGTGTAGAATTTGAAGATTATCGTATGGATGTTCGGTTTACGTCAGAGGTATGGATAGCCGCCATTGTTACATGGTGTAACTGTCCATTAATCGTGAGATTGCTGAAAAGGTCATAAATCCCATATATTGGGTCAAAGGTCAATCTTTACTATTCGTTTAATCCATTTAAAAATTGTGCATCTCGTAAATTCAAGATATGGAAGATTTTTCAGTCTTTCGTATTTTTCATTCTCATACGTAATACCGGAAACGGAATTGCACGTCATAGAAATCAAAGTGCATTCCGTTCTACAACAAAGAATCGCCCTCGGGGAACAACGCATTGAAAATTAAATTTTAACATCGACAACCTATCCTACCTCGTGCATTTGTACTTTGACTCGTTTATGTCATCCAAGCGCGCGAAATTGACATTTCTCAACTTTACAACTGGCCGCGCATAAACATTTTACTGTCCGCATTTCAGCAGTGAAGTATCTATCATAGAAATCGCCCCGCCCTCGAGCCCTGTAATTCTTGCCATAGAATACGAATACGTAACGTTACAAAATTTATAAAAAATTTCGCAAAATTAAGCAAACATTTCGTAACAATATCCCTTCACTTTTCAATTAACCTTTTCGTTAATTAACAAACACTCAATTACGTTCACACATTTGCAGAAAGTCACGCACGTATTTGTCTACCGATCTGTGCGAAGATACGACATATCAATTAAGCAATAATTTATCCACTCGGCTAATAGAAAAAAGAAAAATAATAAAAAAATATTTCTTTCCACCCGGATACAAAAAGTTTCTTTTGCCTTTGTCCACGCAAGCAGGAATAGAAGTGGCATAAATGAAATTTACACGATCTGGCGCAACAGGCGTCGAGACGCTCAGATTAAAAGCGGCCAGCAAAGTTTTCCAATAACAATCCGAAGAACTTCCTTTTGTTCTTCCTACATTTTCTGGACGTTCTTCGATCCTCGTCGTTATAACCTTCGTCAGCCGTTACGTAACCTTAACTTGTTTCATTATCTCGTGAGAGACATGAAATTCAGTTATATACATATATATATATATATATATATACTCTTTTGATTAACGACCGAGTTGAAAAACTACTATCAATTAACGTAAGGAGGAATAATAATTTTACTTGGTATAATTAAATAATAATATTTTTCTATAACGCTGCTAATTAATATAAAGATGGTTGAACGTCTTACGATCTCATTAAAATGAATTATCGGTTATATTTACTGAACGACTTCAATTAACAGTATTTTATATTACTTAAACATTTATTATTGCTCTACATCTATATCTATATACCGTTTATTCTTTTTTTCTTCTTACTTACTACAGACGTCGTAATTTCGTTACTCTTGGATACTTTGACAATATAACGAATCTTAATGGGACTATATTTTAGTATGGGGTTAAAACGGATCTACGTGTTTCACGAAATGAGAACTTTCCGTTTCACGCGGTTACGCAATCCTATGTTAAATCTGATTTTACGTAGATATGTATGATTACTTTTTTGCAAATGCGGACATCGCTAATATGTTATTTCTTTTGGTGGGAGGGTTGGGAAGCTTTAAAAAAACGGGGTAAAAAAATTGATTTGGAATATTACGATGGCGACCCTTCTGTCCGATATGGTAGTGTGTGATTTTTGTGGAAAAATGTGAAAGGTGAGGGGGAGGGAGAGTGTGTGTGCGAGAGAGAGAGAGAGACCAACGAGAATAGTTGATGTGCCAATAACGAAGAGCAATGTCAGAGGGCGGATATTGAAATTCTATTTGAATGTCCTACACAAATTTCCAAAGTCTACGTTCCCATAGAATGGACCACATTTACTTACATTTATAACCTCTCAAATTCCGTATTGTTTCAACCTAGAACTTGACATTAGGTACTAAATCCTCAATATATAAAGTCTATAAAGTTTCACCCCCTGAAAAGTTTAAAGGTCTAAATGAACACGTGAGATATCGCGTGGTCGAAGTCCTGAAAAAATGTCATCCACGTACAAAGTAAACTGTCATAATTCATACAGAAGTAGTGACAGACAAATGTTACGAACAATTATTTACAGAATTTCAAATAATCCCAAGAATTTCGTATTCTCGTACAGAGTTTGACATATGAATTTTTTTTTTCACGAAAATCAAAATACCCAACGAATTATCTCTTTTTCACTCGTATCATGAGAATAATACGAAACATCCTAAAAATTCTTTTGTCATCGGATACAAGCAGGTACATAAGTAAATTCGAAAATTTATTCAGAAAGTATCTCCTCTCCCACCTTGTCCCTCCCCCCCCCTCCCCCACCCCCACCCCCGATTCGCGTACAAATCTTCGCTCCCATAAATCTCCAACATAATAGCGAGTTTGAATTCACGTTGAATTCCCAAGGAAATTACTCCATAGGTATATCGAGTAGGTGCCGAGTATCGTGTTTTGTAGATGGAAACGAATGAATTTGTAAATCGCGATAGGAACGAGGACGCTTTTCAACCTGATATCTATCTATTACCGTTACGACTTATTCTACGTATATATCAATAATGAAATATTTCCTGTTCTCATTTCCTTTTCGCTACTGTCATTTTTTACATCTTCGCCTCGTTACTTTCTTCCTAGCGATATGTCATTTATGCTCCGATTGTATATGAATGAATAGGACTTCGAAAAAAAAAAAATATCATTCGTTACACGTGTCAATGAAGTTTGAGAAGTAAAGTGACAGGATAGCCGATACAAAAAATATCCCCGAACACAAACTCTCAAAACAGTATCAAGCCTGATAACAGCTCTTGCCAAGGTTCCGAAACTTTTTCTTTCTTCGCACACAGCGTCGACACATTTTCTCCGAATTATCTAGTCCGCACGATACAGATATACTCGTATACAGAATTCGGAAAGTACAATCGGAAATAAAAAGTAAGTTATCACCAATGACAAGTAGTATATCGACAGCCAGTTGAATGTCTGCCTAAACTTTGTAGCGACCTGTACTCATACATATATATGAGTTATAAACCGTTTCCGTATTGATCGCGTCGGCCACAAACATTCCACATTACTTCTCAATGAAGAAGCCCGTTTCCTGTTTCACCGGATTTCGCTCTATTTTATTCAGCGTCCCGCTTCGGATTTGCAAGAAAGTCAACGCCGAGAGGCTCATTTTTATTTTTCAACTTCCAACTCTTCCACGACGAGGCGCCGAAACGAGCTCGACGTCGATAGTAACGACGTGTCCCAGAAAGTGCAAGAATAAGCGCCGCCACTGGCGCACAGTCTCCATCGACGTCACTGTCGCCAACTGTATCTCGTAAGTTGCATATACATATATACCTTCTTGAAATAAATTCGTTGACCCGTCGAACAACTTGGAGCGTCGATCATTGAAAACGTGACCAAGGACATTCGAGTCTCTTGATTAATTTTCTCGACTTCTTTCGTTTTCTTTCCTGGAGAAAGACTTTCTTCTGGCTTTGCAAGCCACCCCCCCCCCCCTCCCCAATTCTGTCTCCCCTACCTCGTCACGGTTCACGAACCCCTCTGTCCACTTCATTAACTTTTCCCTGTTGACATAAGACAGTCAGACGAACATGAGGATTTTCATGTAAACAATAATATTATGTCCTGTCACGAAACCACGTGTCTTAAACGTCAAATCAATTTCACGTGTCTTAAACGTCAAATTAATTCCACGGGGTTTTTCGGTGAAGAAATTTTACCAAAGTTGGTACCGTAGAAATCAAATACACTTCAGATGTATGTAGATTTGAGTAACCCTGTATGCCTAGGGAAGAACCCTGTGTTCACGTCGTGAAGTAAGTCGCGAGTGACGCAAAGTCGTTATCACGAAGAGCCATTTCGTATATCGTGTAAGGAATAACTTCAGACAGCAGGGTTGTCGGTGACTGATACGCATTGGGGAAAGATATCACCAAGAGCTGATAACAAGATTACACGGGGGGGAAGTTATAAGATTACACAGAAATTATAACCCGTGCCAATATCCGTCTCGAACATTCATTTCCGTTATATCGTTTTATATTTTTTCAATATTAAAAAAATTTTCACACCTACCTTCCACCTATATGCGTAAGGGATTCCCTACTTTTTCACCTTCTCACACATTCCGTCGGCAGGTATTACGTATGCACCCTCTTTCTCGTGGAGGCCGACACTCTCGTTACCATTTTGTCGTCAAACACGCATCAATGCTTTCTCACGCAGCTTCTTCTTGTTTCGCAGGAAGATGATATCCCGTCACAACAGAAAATGGAATACATCAGGTCACGTGCTTTTCCCTTCGTATACCTTTCCCTTTGCATATAAACTGCATTTACAGCTGCCAACCACATATTCTTGGCACAAAGCTTCCTATAAAATAGTAAAGACTCATTTCACAGTGACATCCCCTCTGACTCACCCTTTTCCGTATACTGTATACATATATGTACATAGAAATTCTTCAAGGTATTCCGGCCACGAAAACGAATTTCGGTACGCGTAAATATATTTACCTGAATATTACAAAGATCTAGACAGACTTTCCGTGTACCTGTATATCCTGTGTCTCGTAACGTCATAACCAACCTGCATCCATTCTTATCTTCTTTTCAGAGTACCTTTAGCGTCTTGTAGAAGGTACGGTCTATATGTAATTTTCATATGTGACAAACATATATATATATATATATATATATCTGACATTTTCAAAGAAAGCTGATCTAACAATAAGCCTAGGACCCCGATTGTTGAATTTATAGTGTCACGTTGTATTTATCTACTAGCTAAGCATTCCTAAGATATTACATGGTACTGATATTCCCTTTGCGCTTCGTTACTCGTATCTTAATGTACGTGTGTATATATATATATACCCTATTAGATGTAGTATAAAGGACAAGCCGAATATCTATATGCTAATGCATATACGTACCTGGCTCATTGTGCCTCTTCAGCCAAGTCCTAAGCTCTTGTCCCATTCAACTTTCGCTTCAATACTGCAGCCTATATGAAAACGCTTCTAGCAATGATGTATCCGACAATCGTCGCCGCTCCGCAGTGCATTATGGTAAACTTCAGTAACGAAATGCATTTGAGTTAGTTGGAGCCAGAAATCAAAATGGATATCTAAATTCTACTGTGTTCGAGCCGCTAACGAAGCGACGCTTGGGTAATGTGTAATATATATTGTGAGTTAAAATATTGAAATTGGGACACGTACGTCAGAGCGCCTGAGTATTGAATTCGTGTGAGTCCCGGTGTTGGACAGGCAGACATTTCGCAGGGGCAATGAGCCACGATCGTTACCACGGGAACCAACATGGAGAATTCTTTTTTTTTTTTTCCCCAATCACTGTGTGACACGGAATTTGTTATATCGCTATACGTGTTATTTTGACATATACTAATTAATTTGTTTAATTATAAAGTGCCCTTTCATTGGCCGCAATCGTGGTGTTTTTTGTATCTGTGAAAATAATTTGATTTTTTTTTGTGACCAATTTTCACAATTTTGTCACGTGTTATTAACGAAACATGACAGCTCGCGTTATATGTATGTTATGTGTATTTTATATACAGATATACTAGTGTATATGTATATAGTGTGCGCGTATGGCAAAAGACAAGCTGTTGCTGAGCGAATCCTTTTTTATTTTGTTTTTTTTTTAAGTGATTTATCACGCAAGTTAATTCTGATAAAAGTTTCAGCCTGGGGAAATTTTGAAAATTTTTCAGTTTTTCGAATCAAGTATCTATAGGATTTTTCAATCATATTTCTTCATTGGTTTTTAAACGTTGCAGCCGCCGTATTTTTTTACCTGTCGATTACTAAGTAATTATATGAGGCAGAACTTCGAATTGAAATTTCGCGAATTTAAGTTAACACGAAGATACGATATTCGTTTCGCTGATTCTGAATTTCGATTTAATGTATAAATTTTACGTTTGAGGTAAACGTCCGAGAGTATAAAAAGTAGGAACTTTATGTAATTCGGTGAAATAAAATTTTTAACTTGCAAACGAATTACCTGAAGATTCTTCAATAACTTCCTCGGCTGCGCCATATCCCGGCGTTCAGGAAGACGATGCTTCTTTGACTGTAGCTACGGGCTTCCGTTGGATCTCGTTGTTCTTTCTCTGCAAAAGATCAGAAATCCGCTGGAATCACAGCAGATGAACCAAAACGAGACAGTCTATTGTCCTTGGAACTTTTTGAACTTCGACCAATAAGAAAAATACAAAGTCAAGAAAACAATGGTGGAGCACCGTGAAATAGTTTGAGGAAATAAAAAAAGAAAAGTTCACAGTTGAATAGAGCTTTTAGTAGAAGCACACTCTAAGTTTTTTTTTTTCTATTTCATACAATTTTTTTATAACCCCCCCTCCCTATTTCCACACGGTCAAAAGAGACGCCAGGCGTCGTTTGTAGATGCGATCCAAAGAAACTTGGTGCTTTCCAACCTCCGAAATAATCGCAACCTTATCAGTATCCCAGAGGAAAAATAGAGGGTTGGGGTCGATCGCAGCTTTATAAATTGCCTGAGCCATCTTTCCAACCCCTAACCGCAGGTCGAATAATAAAGGCGTCCCCGTGTCCTAAGTCTTCCATAATAAATCAATTTATCGAGCGTGTATCTTTGCACATACATACATATATATGTATACAGCCTTACTTCTGGTTCGCTTAGTGCCTATCACGTAGTATCTATCCGATAAAATTTTATTGACCTACCCTACTTCGAGAAATGGCGGTGACAAGTACGAATCGTATAGGTAAACACTAAACAGGAAGTTTAAGTGTTTTGACCGTATATATATAAAAAAAATATATATATACACAACCTGTATACACATATATATGTGTACATACACAATGCTGGTCAAAGTAACCTGGACAATTTTTCATATAAAATTTGCCCTGTTCCTTCAGCAGCTTTTTCTCTGTATACACGAGAGGTAACTGATAGGAGAACCGGAACCTAGTTCTTGCGTAATTCGAGTTTTATTAATGCCTTTAAAAATCTTTATGGGCACAGATAGGAATGTCAGGGGAATTAATTTTCATGTTTCAACGAAACGCACGGAATTACATCTGGGAGTACTTGTTACGTTCAGTGGCGGTTAGGCTAAATTGCTCCCACGACACAAGAGCAGTAGCAACGAATTTAATATGAACAATGGTTAATAGAACCTAGCAATTAGATAGTACAAACAAATAATATTGCTCTATAGTAATTGCCTTGTGGGGTGTGTACAATTAAAAAATTGTTAATTATAAAAAAGATATGTATAAAAAAAAATTTATTTTTGTTATATGTATATGCATATACCCTTCGCATTTTATCCTACGAAGTTATTCGACGAAACTTGTTTTATTAAACGCCCTTTCAATTAAAACCTTCGATCCTTTTTATTCTATACGATCGATCAGCCAGCCTACCATTTTGGCTACTGACTCAAAGGTAATGCGAAACGAAATAAATAGATGCCATAAACATTCCCAGAGGGCTATCCTCGAATACGTAATGCTTCAACGTCCTGTCACTTAACCTAAGGAACCTGGAATCAATGTCGATTCGGCCGTATTTTTTTTTTTCTTTCTTCGGTTGGCAATAAGTCCGACTGTATTCCTCGGCCGTTACTTGCCTCCGAGCGAAGTACGACGTTTAATGGCATTCACGCGGGCGAACTCTTGTGCGTTTTACTGCATTCTGCACTTGCAACAAGGTGCATCGTAAAACAGAGATGTGCCTGATGCATGATAAATCAGCCGACTGCATGTGAAATTGAGATTACCGTTATACGACGTCAAGGACGATACACTTCTTGTATGGAATTTCTAAAAAATCAAGATTCCTTATCCAAGCCCAACAAAAAATTATTTACAAAAATTCAAAGTTACTGCAATATTTTTAATTACGTAATTTTTTTATCGGGGCTTTTTTTTTTATTATAATCTTTATCACGGGCGTTTTAGGGGTTAGAGATTTTTTTTCTCGAGCTGCTAGACATTTTCTACAGTACCATCTCTCAGACTCCCTGTCTTACGGCGGTTACCATGGAACTTCCGATTTTCGAATTAATGCGCCCCTGGGGCGCAAGAACCGGCTACACGTTATCCTGCAACAGATGTGCGAGAACGTTCAGGGGGTCAGGTTATCGACATGTGTGACCTCTTCTATTCTCTCGCAATGGCTGAGTGCGAGGTAAGATCTAAAGACCCCATGGGATCGTAAAGGTTAGGTGTAGACTAAAACTCATACGTGCCATCTTTTCTCTTTCCGGCAACGAAATTACATAAAGGAGAACGTGAAAGGATATAACCTACTGCTGCACTAGTAGTACTATTATAGTATTACTATAGTAGCTGTGTAATCGTATTACCGTCTATATACATATGTGTATATACACTAGAATATAAAAAGTGCAATCTTATTCAAAGAATTCTCTCCTGCTCAAATACATAACCTAAAAATTGTTTGAAAGAGGAAATATCTTAAGGTTTAAAGAGAAGGCCGTTCCTGGCCATACGGTTCTTCGATTTTTCTTAAATAACGTAATACCCATCCACTTTCGTTCCAGAGAAAATATTCAGTTTCTTTATTATTATTCTTCGGAATATTTATGTCCGACGTAAATTGGAAAATTTTTCTCGAAGCTCAATATTCTCCAGTACGAATATAACGGGAGCTTTGACCTTTCGCAAAAGTCTCGAGATTCCAACTACAAACTTTTCCACTGTACTTCAAAGATAAATAATATTCAAAGTATCTACTGTACCGACTGGGCTTTACCCTATATTATATATATACATATATATACGCGCCTATATCGAACATCACGAGAAGAAAGAATTTTCCATCGCAAAGTATCTATATATATATAGGATACTTAGATATGCCATATTCAGACAGTGAAAAATCTAATGTCGGATATTCCATGTCACGGCTGAAGGACTGGCGAATCATAAATACATAGACTAGTAAGTATATGCAGTTGCTTATCGGTTCCTATAAACTATCCGCACGGCGAATTCTGATGCAACGACGGTTTTCATCCACTTAAGGACGAGCTGAATCTTCTTTCGGATTCAGCTATAAAATACGTGATAGTCACTCATGCCGGTAAAAATGGTATTTTCTCTTTCTTTGGTACCAGTGCGATAAATTATCTCTCGGTGAGCCACAATGGCTGCTCCAGGTCGCAGGAAAATGTCCCGATCAAATGTCCCCGATAAATTTCGATCAGAGTTTCCAATCTAGTGACTTTTGATTCCGGGTTACTGGAATATCTCTATAGTCCCGGGAACAGCATCTTTCTACAAAATCTCTATGCTCGGTATCCGGTGTATCCAGCCTTCTCCACTTTGGATCATTTTATTCGTCAGGGTTGAACGGTTGGCTATTTTCTTCACGAGCCTCCCCATGTTTTCAAGCTGTTGAGCTTATCTGATAGTAACCGAACTCAGGAATTCCCTAGGGACGAAAAGCGTATCTAGTTAATTTTATGATTTTTTTTTTTTGATCGGCTAGGGTTGTCACTCAAAAATTCATTATACAAGGGCGGATGAAATATGGAAAAATTTTTTTTACGAGGTTAAAAATACTATGCGAAACTTTTGATACTGATAACAGTGATTTTTGGAAATTTTGTAAAATTATCGTTCCAACAGGTCGACCAATAGTCTATTGAATTTGTATTTGCAATTATGGGGAAATTACTGATAGCAAAAGTACGAAAGGTACCCTGAGGGAGTTACGCCCTCTTGAACGTACGTGGCCTCTGAGTACCTCTGCTTTTTTCAGGATGCAACCCTCTTGATTCTCCACCGACATTTTACCTCTCTCTGGCTTTATATACTCTTACACTCCAGGGATCGCTGAACGTTTTAATCAAACCTTACATTTAATATTTCAGTTAAAATTCGCACCCACCCCTTGCTGCGTGCTGTGTTTGATTAGCTCAGTGACCTTCCGGATCTTCGAGGTCAATTTAATAATTTACGATAATTCAAAAAATTTATTTTAATATCTTCTTGCGTTATTTTTTTTTTTTTTTTTTTTTTTTACGGTATAGATCGTTCATTTTAATTCTATTTCTTTATGAACTGTTCAGAAGCAATCAGAAAGACGCAAGTCGAATTTCTGTACAGAAGGATTCAAGCTACGGTTTCCTTATATATATATATTTCTATTTTGTATTAAATTTCAATCTCGCAGCAAATAATACTGGCATCCGTCATCCACTTGGTAATTTCAATATTCCATTTAGTCGAGATGCTTAACACGGCTATTCAGGTCTACGTTAACCGACATTTTCTTCGGTATATTTTATCCGTTGGTTATTAAATTCTCAAGTAATTTTTGTAAACGATAAAACGAAATAGGATATTGCTGGTTAAACGGGAATTGCGAACGAGATAAAAATACAATTTATAACACTTTATCGAATCCAAAGGGAATGACGTTTATGATAAATCAAAATAATTTTTTAATTTTAAAAAAATTCCAATAATATATCATTATCTTCGACCTCCTCTGCTAAGCCGTTCACGTCGCAACAAAATGGCGAAAATTTGCAAAAAATTTCGCGAATCGAATTGGAAAACGATTTGCCATGCTAAAGAAACTGGAACGTCGGATTAGATGTGGTCGGTACAGATCGTGATTGCTTGGAAAGATTATAAGAACAGAAGCCAATCAATTCCAATAGAATTCCCGTGTCGATTACTGATAAAAACTTAAAATGACAAAGATTACATTTGTCTATCGCATAGGACAGTATTAATAAAAAAATTTTCACAATTTCACAATCCACGCAGCTAAATAATAATTGCTTCGTGGTAAAAAAATTTAATTAATTTTTACCACGTGTCAGTGGATTGCGATAATTTTTTTTAAATACAAAAAAAATTAATTTTTCAATAAATCAACATTTTACGTCATACCAAATGATTCAATTGTTCCGTAAAAATAATTAACATTAATCGAATATTAATTACACACGAAATAAAATTCTTACGCAGTCTTCCAGCTCGCGAACACGACCTCATAACTTCCTCTTCAATTGTTTCACGAATAAAAGCTTAACGATCTTTTCTACCAGGTCATGTTGAGATATACATATATATATATATATATATACATACATTATTTTCGTGTGAATTAATCTTCTCTTTAATCCAACAATCCATATACCTGTGCTTCATCTAGAGCATTGTCCCACTTTCAATATCGACCAAAAAAGACGCGCCCTTTATCTAAAGCCGGAATAACAAAAATAGACAATGCCAAAAATAAATAAAAAATAGTTCCGGAGATCAGTTAATCATTGATAAGTTATTTTTTATCTGACAATGTCAATTTCACCCCCTACCCTCTTAATTATATTATTACACCCCATGACCCTTACAATTCTATTATCGGATCGTTCGCAATGCTTCCTCTCGTCCTACTTGCATAATCAACACACTCATCGCTTATCACTGCTTATTTTTTCACGTAACGCTATTTATCTTTCTCGAGTTCTCTCACAAAGTACTTCATATCTCATTAAGAGGAGAGCCAGCCGTTCCTCGCGACGGGTACACAAAGGTATTATTTGGATTTCTACAGGAAAAGAGTAAACCAGACGAACGTTATAACCTTAGCATCTGAGTGAGCAAGCTCGCGGTTCGTGCTCGACATCCTAATTTAATATTAAGGGTAGTTTACGTGAAAGGAATACACACGTTATTACCGGCAGTAATACGTTTTCAGTGATAAAGTCAGTCTGGATAGTGACGTAACTGAAAATTGGTATTAAAAAAAAAAAAGATTTTTCATACCCATTGATAACATCGATACATACCTTTTAAGAGTAATAAAAAAAAAAGATAAAGCTACAGCATCCAATGGACCGAATAAACAATTCGGATGTATCGTCATCGATCGCCGGAATACACACAGAATCTTCATACAGAGCAAAGCAGCACCTGAGGTATAGACAGACAAAAAATAAAGAGTTACGAAAATAGTTTATATCGAGAAAAGAGGTGTCGCTTGTACAAATCGAGAGAAATAATATGTTTGTGATAAAAGCAAAGCAAAAAAAATTTTGCAAAAACGGCGACAATCAACCTGAAAAAAATGCCGAGGACGAAACTGTAAAAGGTCGCGTAGATAAAGCGACTCGCCTGATAAAGGATAATATCATTTCACGGCCCCTTTTAGTCGTCGAGCTTGGCCGTATTTGCATTTTTATTATAAATAACAAAAAAAGAGGCAATTACGTGTTAAACTCATTGTTGACTAATGTAAAATTTTCATAAAATACATCTCCACGGGCTATAGCAATCAATATCTTGATTTCGAGGCTGTCACGAATTAAAATATTTATTTGTTTCCTACAGAATGCCAAACGATCCCAAAAAAGGCCGGAAGAGAGTGTAGCATGAATCGTAGAGAGGACCCGCTGCTACGGCAGCATCGAAGCCGACTCCTGCAGCTGGCTGAGACGACGAACATCAAGCCTGGCCGTGGCAGCGGGAAGAGACGTGAACAAAGAGCAACCAGTAGAGTCAGTCCTAGGTGAGTCAAGATAGAGTTTAGTATATGAATAATACAAAAATACAAATTCATAGACTGAGATTCAAAGAGGATTAAAAGAAATATTTCCAAATTTTATATTCGAGGTAAACAATATTTTTAGAAATTCCAATCAAGTCCTCTTGCACGCTCACTGCACCCGTGTATGTATCGAGGCACCATTTTCGTCCCTCCTAATCTTCTTTTGACCTCCCCCCCCCCCCCCCGCTTTCCGTTACGTAATTCCTCTCGCATCCCCCTAAGTATACAAGCTCGGGCTTCTCCTAAGGTATTTCAACCCTCATTTTCCCAGCCCAGCCTTGGAATCACGGGATAATACAGTTCCGGGCAAAATAGTCAAGTCGAGCGACAGCATCGGGCCACCTTATCTCATGCACGAATTAACGTGACAGACTGCGAGTCTGAGCGAAACGAGAGTTTAGGTGAATCCGGTATACGGTTGTCTGGCTATGTACGAATCTACTGATATTAACGTAAAGCGACTTTGTATACGATTAAAGGACTCGCCGGAGTGTTATGAAATTCGATGACTTTTCATCCGACAGTCCTCATCACTTGCGTAACGCATAGATCGATATGGATAACTTCACGCGGCTGTTCCGGGCATCTCTAACTGACGTATATATGTATACTCGTACGAGTACGTATACCGTATATAGATAGATAATGTTAATTTAGCCGAGGATATATTCACTTGGAGATTATGGCTATCGGGGACTCTAGAATCTAGGGCATAGTACTAGAATTAGGCGATAGAGAGTTAGCATATACGTGGTATATTCCATGGTACTTTAATACCGGTTCGGTAATGTTCTCACAGTATATCTATATAGGGGGACTTCGTAAGTGATGAGAAATCGTATAAATACAGGTAGATCAGGTTATATCGTGACGATGGACAGTCTTTTGTTTTTATTTTTATTTTTATTTTGTATTCTTACAGTAATGGCGGTCCGAGCAGCGGAGGTCGGATCACCCTGCAGGACATCGTCAGGAGCGATCCAGGATACACGCCGAATATAGAGCATCTAGTTTTCCCAGAGAGGAAGAGCAGCAATCCGAATTTGGCGTCTAACAACTCGCCACCGAATAAGAACAGAGGGAATTCATCTTCCGGTAGATCGAGACTGGCGGAGGTCTTTGCAAGAAATTACGCAAGGGGACTGTCGCAGGATTCCTCGATTACCACACGCAAGAATCATCTTAACGTAAGGAGGAACGAATTTGTGAATAATTAGAAATAAAGATTGATTAAGGAAATAATTAATTTATTTTTTTCACTATTCGAATGTATTCTGGCTATCCTTTGCGATATATTTTTTTTTTTTTTACATATCCCACGCCATTATACCGTCTGCCAGTCGAATCGATAATTTACTGTGTTAATGAGTCCTGACAAAAAAATGTGAAACGCGTCTCTTTTTATACATTAGACGAGTTCCCTTTGCCTACGCTGAAAATAAAAATACTTTCATCGAAAGAGTTGCGCAGCCAGTCGGCCATTCTCGGCCGGCCGACTAATGTCGTTCTTCCATATTCGGATGTAGAAACGACTACGACACGTGGGCATATGTGTACCCGTACACCGATCTAACAGCCCGTACGAACATAAGCACGCGTGTCGTTGCCCCATCGAAGAAAATCCTTCGGGCGAGTTTACAAGAAAACGTCGAACCTCGGATACACGTACAGACGTATGAATAATTATCGTATTAAAATCTTCGGTCGTTGATAACAATGGCCTTTGATGAAAGGGATAGAAATTGTATAAAAACCAGACGTACCAACCCTCCGGGACACTGCAGTCTGCAAATCGAATCGTTCGACCGCAGCGTGATTGATAAATAAAAAAATTGCCTCCGGAAAACCCGTAGTGAATCAATGAAAGTGTAATTAAAATGAGAAAGCCTTTTTTTTAATACAAAGTCATATACTTGAAATACTGTGGATTTTTTTTCTTTTTTTTTTATTGTTCAACTTCGTTTCTGACCTTACAGACCACTTCGTTGGACAGCGTGGGTGCCGGAGGTCATCAGCCTGCAACGGCATCAGGATCAGGAGTTCCGCGAAGGGAAACAAGTAGACGTTGGCTCTCGCAGACGTCGCAGTCCTCCAGGCAACACTCCAGCGACGATGGGGCCCGTGGGGGCCCCGTGGGTGTTGGAGGGCCCGTTCCGACCTCGGCCTCCAGTCAGGCCCCCCCCGTCTCAGCTCCTGTTCCCGTACTGGCGTCTCGTCGAGTCAGTCCAGCCGCGGATCCAACCGAGATCTCCAATCCGAATTCCGCTGTCTCGCGAACCGACAGGTAACCACTGTGTCCTGTCACTAAATATATATTAATTAGTGCTTCGCGAACTAAACACTCCTACTGGCTTCAATTTTTTTTTTTTTTACCAATCAGCGCGTCTCCGTATACGTTTATCGAGTGATACAGTTCTTCAGTACAGTAGCTTCTCGACTTATTATTTTTAATCGAGTCACCAAGCTCTACGTACAGAACTGTGCACGTGTGGCTTTCGAGTGACGACAGTGTTTAATTCATATGTGTACGTCACTTTTAATCATCTTTACTACTGGATATGTCACTTTAGCACTTGGCTGAGGTCTGTGTTGACTCTACGTAGGCCGGATGCGATGGGACGGAAAGTGATGACTTTAGGAACAAGTTGACAGTGTTTTCTCGGTCTTACCCATTCCTTTTTCTTTTTATCTGTGTACTTTGGTGCTAGTGACTCTGATCAATGTGTCGCGAAAGCTTGTCCACGGAGTGTGTCGACTTTTGCGCGAGCAATGTCGACTAGAAGGTAATATGAAAAGTGGATGAAATTGAAATTTGGGGTGAATTTTGAAGTTATACAAGAATAGGTTGGATCTCCGTTTGGACCAATAGGTTTGTACGCTACTGCGGCAGGTACTCCGGATAGGAATAAAACTGTCAAACGTATTGTCAAGACTGATTGGATATCCGACTTCTTGTATCCATTGCAACGTCATTAGGATAGGGGTTAATAAAATATTTCTCATAAGACGCAGTACCAACCCTCTAGTCAGAAATTCATGGAGACACGACCAGAAGTGACTGAGGGATGAACAGTCGAGTCTTATGAATTATCGAGGACTACGTCCATTCGCTTACAATTATGTACATATATTGGACCATTTCGTTGTACCACCCCCCCCCCCCCCTGTACCCCTCGCTGTTCCCATCAAATACATTAATGACGAAGGTATAATTATTGTAGGAAGTTCTGACGAATTTCCTTCTCTGCTACTTTGACGTCACCAGGAAAGTCCTTAAGAGATTCAATATTGACAGTAAAGTTATTACTGGTAGTTTTAAAGAAAAATTTTCCTCCTTTTTTTTCTTCATCAAACGACTACAGTTCCCCTGTAAGATCCAACGAGTACAGGAAACGTCATATTTTAGTTGGTAATGACTTTAGCCTCGCGCAAGCACTAATGCCAGGATATGTCGAATTCCTCACTTTTCGCGAATCATTGACCCTGACTGTCTTATCCAAATTTGCACAACTCATAAAACGAGAAATTACTTATTCTTGACAGTTAAAAAAATTTTTTTTTTTTAATTTTTCTACAGATAAATTCACTGACCGTATAGTTAAACAGTGTTGAAATCACGTAATGGCGACTGGTACCGGCAAGGTTATTACCATATTCGATTTCGTATTACCTATTCGGTTCCAGAAGACTGGCTGTGTAACACTTTGGTATGCTGAGTACTACTTACTTTCTTGCTTGGAACCTAAGAGGAATCGTCTTCGATCAGAACGTTGAGTCTAGATGGAAAAACGATATCCCGTCTTTGATTATTTCGGAAATTCGCGTTCGACATTTCGCACCGAATTCACGTTACCTGAATGCGCGAAACGTCAAAGGTTCGAACGTATATCGATACCCGCTCGTTAAAACCGTCAAAGGCTGACCGTCGACTAATAGATACAATCCGATTGTTCGCGCGCATATTCACTTGGATTTATCGAGCCTCTTTAAAATAGCGCGAATTTCCCGTAACAGATCGCCCCTACGTTAATTCACGCGAAACGGCATATTCGAGTCGAGCATAAATTGAACATTCGTAAACTCATTGTCATTCAGTACGTAATAGGGTATGACGTGTTTATTCGTCAAAAATAGTATCGCAATCACTCACGTCGGTTTACCGTAATACCATAAAAAAAAAAAAAGCATTTTCAATTCAAATACGAATTCGTTATTCGTATGAATTTTGTATACGAGGTTTTGGGAAAAAATCATTTTTTTTTCCCCTATACTCGCATCTGATACGGAATAACAGGAGGAGAGAGTACATCGCGATGGAACTTAAATGGAGTGAAAATATAATCTTATCCTGATTTTGATTTGAGGCATGAGAACACGTCTTTGGATCCTCTAGAAATTTTCTTCTTGCTCGTCTCTCTTGGCGTCATGAATATTTATAGGAGAATAGCGCACGATTAAACTTTACGGTCTCGCGCGGCCATATTGAAAAGTCAGGCAAAGCATGAAAGTGAGATTAAAGGTCTTTTTTGCTTTTTAAGAGACGTTCACACCAGTGGCTTCACGTATATGGGTACTTGAAATTCGATCGTCTTTAGACACAGTGTCAGTCTATAGAAATTTTGTTCTTCAATTATTTCCAAAAATATATAATCGATACGAGTATCAATGTGTATTATACATATATCGATCTTATAAAAGGGATTTAGTTTTTTATCAAAATCTCAAAGAAAAAACCTCAACGACGTCAATGTTGACCTAAATTTAATTTGACGTCGTAGAAAAAGTTTTAAGTGAAAAAAATATAAAGATCGATACAAAATGGAGGAGTGGTAAGGGAATGTGGACTCTGCTAAGTATAGACGCCATATTTGTCGTTACTTATTCCAGAACGTTAATCGTAACTCACATGGGATCCCATATAGGCGAGTCGCATGGCGTCGATATAAATCCTATATTGCCTCTCGTTAAATAAATCTCGTTACAAATTCCTTCTTGATGGTTTTCATGGCGTTGTTTATGGTACTGTATTACTTATTGCGATAATCCTGCGATTTCGATTCAGTAACAACTTCGTGCTCCAGTTCGATCCATTTTGGCAAATACGGTATGAAATTCTGTATTTCTCTGCATTGTTCTTTTCCTATATATCTCTCTCTCTCTCTCTTTTTTATTTTTTATTGATCTTTTCTCTTCATTTTTTTTCCCCAATGGAAACTACGTATTCACCGATTCGATCGGTCGTCAGATATCACATACACGAGTGCAGGATTAAGAGTAAAGTAATATCAGTATATGGACTTAGTTCCATTGTGAACGTTGCTTAAAGGTGGGACGTTAGAAAAAGCCTTTACGATGAATAAATATATTTGGAATTGTCGATATATTATTATTATTTAAATATAATAAAAATTGATATATATTATAAAAATCAGTATGTAATACAGATACGAGAATAATTGAATATTTCCTTAATAATTTATTTAAGATCAAGATATTTAAAAATCACGGTAAACGAGTCCTAAAATACTGAACTGATTGTCGCGGGGTCAAAGGCGAAGAATACAGTGCGACGAGCACGTTCCTATATTCCCTACAGTGTAGATATACATGCGGGTGGGAATATAATACCCTTTTGTGCTCGCGGGTCATTAATATCGTAGCGTAAGGCCAACAGGAAATTCTGTAGCTGCGGTGAGATTTTTTTCAAAGGAAACACTAGCGCCATCGTGCGTCGTACCCGGACACTAGGATATAAACGAATTCAATGGTTTGTTTGATTTCGTTTGATTTCATCGAGTTTCGTTGAAAAGGAGATCTTATTTTATTTGTAAAAACGAAATATCCAGACTGTATTTCGCTATAGGGTTAATTGACGTTGTTTAACAAGGCGAAAGTAATAAGGCTCCTGTTGCTTCAAGTACAGCTGGCAATAGGTATTATATCTATAGGTAGACTTTGATGGAAGTAATGAAAAAAATATACAGGGTGTTTCGAAAGCTCGGATAACATCGTTAGAATTCCGATGATTCTTGTATCAGTGTCCTCGCTTCGTTATCAACGTTTCACTCTCATGGTAGATTACGGGAAATCTGCTGAATTCTTGTCTAGGAGTAAATTCCGTATTTCCTTGTTAGGTTAAGTGTCAGTTCGTAAGCCGTATCGCTCTCGCACCAGGCACGTCCTTGAAAAGCAACCCGTGCCGATTGTTTATAGGGGACCGAACGTATCGATCTTACATCTAAGGAGCACCTCGGATCCCTGGGAAACCGGATCGCAGGGTTCGTCGTTCAGCGTGAGTGGAAACAAGAGTCAATCAGCTAACCGAAATAAGAGTCTGGGAGGCGCTCGCAATTCGTACACACGTGGCAGCTCGATACCGGCGCTCATACGTCACGAGACGACGAATTCGAACGCGACGCCAAGTCTGAAGCAACGGACGGACAGCAGCGCCCTGGGACACTCTCGTCGACGGGAGAGCAATTTCCTATCCGGTAGCGGCGGGACTTCCGGGGAGCTCTTCGTCAGCGGGAATTGCAGCAGGGAGTTATCGCCTGTGCGATGGTGCGATAGAGAGGTCGATGGCGTCTATCTTGGGAGATCAGGATGGGTCCAGGTACAGCAGAGATCCTTGGATGAGAATAGAAAGACTAGCTACGAGAGCAGCCTGGTTACGGCGTCTACGGGGACACTTCCGCTACCTAGAAGAGCTACTATTAAGCTTGCTGATTATCACTGTAGCAATAGCGAGCCTGGAAAGTGTCCGGATTTCACTAGGGTGGACGTACAGCGGCCTGACTTTCTTGCTCTTCATGGTCAGGATTACGAACCACCCAGTGCGTGCACCTCGCCTCACAGCATCCCGGAATCGTTTTCGCCCCCATCGGTGACGCCAATCATCTCACCGCCCCCGGCATTCCAGGACGTTGGCAAAAAATCCTCGCGACACGCTAGAAATGCCTTCGGCAAGCCGCCCTTCTTACCGCGTTCCAATGCGATCGTCGACAGCGACATCATTAGTCCACCGCCCTCGCCACCCATACCGATCAACTGGACGTCCCTGCCGTCCCCTAGGAAAGCTGCTCCTCCTCCGTTGCCGACCAGGTCCAGACGACAGACGCCGTCGCCAGCCAGCACACCTCAGCAACAGTACCGACTGGCCCAGGCGAAGTCCTTGGAGGACCAGTCTACCTCCAGAAGGTCGCAATTCGTGCAGCGTTACATGGAGTCGTCCTCGTCCTCGTCGTCCTCGATGGGCTTCAGGAGCCTGGACAGCTGCGTAAATCGAGTGACCATGCCCAGGTTGGCAGAGAACACAGACTCCTCGGTGGAGGGTTACGAAGACGGGGACGAGGACGATAATCCGAGTTCATCACTGAACCTGAGCGTGGTCTCTTCAGCTGTACTGAACTCATCGCCCGAGTCCGTTCACGCCAATGGCGAGAAGATCTCTCCGTCCGGAAGACAAGGAGGCAGATCATCCCATCACAGGAACCAGCAGATACGCCGATCACCAGGTTCCACAGAGTCCACCAAGCAGTTGTCCTTCAATTCGCCATCCTCGTCCTCGTCCAGTAGTACCGATCGACAAGGACGATCGCCTACGCCTACGCCCTTCAGAAGAGGAAATACCTCCAGGCAGCATCAGAGTGCCAGAACTGCTGCGGCCTCGCCGGACTCTCTTCAGTCGCGCGTCAGACGCTCCAGGAGTCTTCAGCTTCCGGAGAAGAGGTCCCCAGGTTCCTCCGCACCTGGACAGCTTAGCCGTGATCACTCGAGAGAGTCCAATGAGCCTCACCGGGTCGTCGTGAAGATCGCCAATGAACGGAGTACCGATCGTATCAAGCGTCACATACTGCCAAACAGTAGGTTATCTTTTATCTATCTTAAGATCCTCCTTGATTATGCTCCTTTCAAGCTCCTCCTCGTGTTCCTTGATCTGATAGTCAATTTACAAACCCGAGAAAGACTTTCCTCCTTCTCCGTAGTTTCTGTTCGCATACTAAGAGTCCCGCGCGGATCGTAATCCCAGATTCGATCGTTAAAACCACGAAGCGTGATACACAGGGAGAGACCTCTCTCCCTACCCCGAACTCGATCTTCGTAGTAAAACCAATTTTCCCTAGATTCATTATTTCAAGTGTAATCCGCCCGAAGGATAGCGTCCCTTGTCCGTTATCTTACTCCACTGCACGTAGATAGTACCACTGGATTTCCGCTATAATTCTACCACGTGTGCTTCCCAGGAAAAGCACAGTCCACCGAGGACACCCTCAGCGAGGACCTTTTGCGGGAAGCTGAGGCAGTCACGGAGTTCCTCTACGGTACACGCAGTCGTGCCGCAGCCAGGAACTTGTTAACGAATCGATACGATCGCCGTGAAGAAAGTAAAGAACAAAGAAGAAACGTCCCTAGCACGTATGACGTATACTTCATCTCGCCAAAACAGCAGCAACAGCAGCCCCAGCAGCAGCAACAGCAACAGCAGCAGCAGCAACCGCAATCAAAAGCTAGCAATAACGTCCCGGCTCAGCAGCAGCAACAACAACAGCAGCAAAATCGTAGGCCTAGAACTCTACAGCGTGGCGCCTCTACGCCCAACGCAAAGCCTCCTCCAGGCCAGGACTTCTGCGCGAGTCCCGAGTCCAAAAATCGCTGTAGCAGCAGCACCTGTGACTTCTGGCCCCATTGCTCTCAGAGAGATACTCTCTACTCTCCCAACCAAGGTCCGGTCTTTATGAAGCTCTCACAGAGTTATCCGGCCCATCAGAGACTCACGCCAGACAGTGGTACCCACATCAGCAGGACCAGCGCCTGCTCCTCTCCAGCCTCCCTGGAACGTATGGACGAGAGAGACGTACGCGAGCGTGAGAATTCGAAAAAGCATCATCAGCGGGATCACAACAGCGTGAAGTATCACGAGCGGGAGCCACGGGTGCCCAAAGGTGTCCTGAAGCAATCGCGATGGTCACCGATGGAGTCTTCGAACGGAAACATCGGCACGATAACCGAGCGTAGCAAGCGTGACTATCAGAGCCATCGGGAGTATCACAAGACTGAAGGTAGCTTCGACCGGAAGCTCTCCCCGGCCCAGTCCAAGGGCTCGATGAGCAGATCTCCAAGTGGCGCTGGAATATCATCATCCACGTCATCCTCCAGCAGCGACATATGGGTCACCACTTCGGACAGGACTGTCACCAAGAGTCCAAGAAACGCCAAGAGCTCCGGCGCCTCCACTCCCATGGAAGACGCCATGGTTGGCTCTTTGAAGACCCTCATGGAACCACCGAGGGATGGAATACTCTCCAGACCCGGAAGTGCCCCCGCACAAAGGGAAGATTCCTTAGCCAGTGGCACGAGCCTCGACCCACATCAGCGATCGTTGTCCTTGCCCAAGTCCTTCCTGACGCACAATTCCAACGAAAGGTAAGTCCTTATCCTGGTCTTGTACCGTCGACCTAGTTCACTGTGATGTCCTGTCGGTCTGGTTACTTTCTTTTTCTTCTGCCACCTATATATGTACATGTCTTGTCTTACTTCACGTGACCCTTCAGCAAAGCTGCCTGGGCTCTCACGCTTAAACACGGCAGCTTGCATGTGGCTCGGAACGAACCGGTGGCTACGCGGTGATCAACGTGGGGCAAAACATTTAATTGAACATCAGTGTCCTGCGGGGAACTTCCTCTTGCTCGGCAGCTCCTGTGCTAGCATTTTAATCGAATGGTTAAGTTTCACTGCGTTGCACGAAAACGGAGTTCGATTGGAAATTCTAATGGATTCGAGATCGAGAATCTGCGGGGACTTCGTTCGCGCGATCAGCATCCTTATGGATATATCTTTGTCATAAGATCTTCGTTTCGATTAACGGTCTAATTATATTTATCATAAAACCTGTCAAAATTACACTATCGGCTACTTTTAAGTAATTGGGACTATCATAGCATCAAACTCCAAGTAAATTTTTCGCGTGGGACGAGACCTTACTACTGCTTTTCTTAGACGCTCCGCTATGGAGTCTATTAATGATGTTCAGATTTATCATTGTCGTTAACAGTAAATTGGATGATCGAGTGGAAGAACCTTGGGTGAAATTACTAATAGTGCAATTACACGCACGTCATGTGCAGAGAGTGCAGAAATCCCCTGGGAAATATTTAGCTTTCGATGCATGTCCGTTAACCTGTTCTCATTATACCAGGCGTTGAATCAACGTCACGTTTAATCGCTGCTACGCCACTGTTTGCCAAACGCTACCTCAACCTTTAGTCTCCGTATTGTTTCGCTTAGCTCGAGCCAATTTCTGATTTACTTCAAGTAACTTCGACGCTGGCCCGTTTCTCTTTCGCGTTCGTAAATCTATTGTCAATGGCGTAGCACAGTGCTACGGGATAGGCAGCTTAAGATTTTAATAGTACGAGATATTTTATCTCGGGAGAAAACAGAGCGTGACTGGAAATGTAATATCGTACCGTGCATACTGGATATGCAGCATCCCGTTACAAGATACTATAGTATCGTATAGACATTGAAAAAAAAAATTAAGAAAAAATATATTAATCGTGTCATTTATTAAGTATTGAAAAAATATTATATGCATTCAGGGTGCATCAAATTTTTTATTTACATCAAAGACGGTGGATATGTCAGACCGTCATAACCTTTTTATTTTATCTTATTGAATTTTGAGATAAATTCAAATTGAACGCTTCGCGTTAGGTATCTATGGTAGAGAAGGAAAGGCTCTTGTTTCTCTTGCGTCTCTTGTATATGTATATATATATATATATATACATTCTAGGGTAAATCCTCCCTAGGGAAGCTCGAAATATCCCTGCGAACTTTCCCTACCGCCTAATCTCCTTGACTGCTAGTAAAAAAAAGAAAAGGGAACACCGATACTCCGGCACTTACAAAGGAGGATTATTCAAATTTCCCGCGTTTTCAAGAAGTTCTGAAAGACGCGGAACGAGTGGATATCGCGAGATCTTCCAAGGGTAATGTTGACAGGGGTGCGAAAGCCGAGACGTTAGGGGTTGCGGGCAAAAGGAAATGAAAAGGCTAAATAATGAAAACAATGGCGGACGTAACGTACTGAAAGAAATTGTACTCGACGCTAGCAGATCCCTACGGTATTACTAGTTTTTATTTAAAGAAACCTTCTTTACCTACCGGGTCAAACGAATCCTGCCACAAAATACGTCGTTTTAAGCTACTCTGTGAATTGAGCTTAAGGCACTCGCTCTAACCTAGTATTTCATTCGCGCGACGCGCGTCGCAAGACCACGCGTCAAATGGACAGAATGTATTTTGGCTGGAGATTTCGAAATTGAGCACGGGGTATATATATACAGGATGTACAGATATATTACATAGGACTTAATGGCGTTCTCAAGTCGGGCTTATGTCGTTAAGTAAATTAATCGAAACTTTGACCAACCTTCTCTTTGGGCAGTGACCTCTTCCAGTTATCGAGACCATTGTTCCCCGAGGGACGGTCTTTGGAGGAAAATTCCTGAGGCTGAAAGAGACAAGCCATGGAAGCTTACGATATAATACATGGCCTTAGGCAGCCATTGGCTACCCTCGACTTCCCCGTTTGGATTCTTACAGGGTGACAAATGAAACCACCCTCATCCACTTTCGCCGTCGCCGCAAGCACCACGGCCACTTTCCTCGCTTAGCATCCGAACAATGCGGTGTGTCTCTCTATTGTATTTCGGAAATCGTTTGTATTAATTGTTTCGATTGAGTTTCTCAAATTTTTTTATATTTTGACGCAATTTTATTTTTTTTAATGAGAACCGCTACCCGATGGCAAATTAAATGCCATCCGATATAATTTTTAAAGTTCAAGGAAAGGTTAACGTATTCCCATCTTCATGGACAAATTGTGGCCCACGCGATTCTCGCGAAGATCGCTTGTATTTCCATCGGCTGAATTTTCATGAGATTTTGAGAATGCAGGGTTCATTTTTTAGGGTCAATCTTGACCTTTGGGTCTCCCGTGACGTATAACACGTATATGCCTCAGGCAAAAATCTCAGTGAGAGTATATCTATCTTGAAGAAATAACCTACCCTTCTCGAATCGACGTTCGAAAGTGGTAACGTATATTATAGGGGGTGGTGAAAAAAAATAAATGAAAGGTGTGAATGTACGAGAAAATGGTTTTCGTGAAAATAACCTGGTTATAGCAGTGCTCTGTTACGTAATAGAAAGAAAAAAAAGATTTCATAAAGCTCACCCACGTGTGTTGCCTTTGAAAATGGCGAATAATAAAAGATTCATAATTTTTTCACCTAATACATTAACATGCGTTACCCCCCATAGAAAATTCGAGGATTATCCAGGAGGCTGATCAAGATCGTATTATTTATGTAATGGCTCCTTGTTATTTTAATCAAAAGTGGATTTAGGATATTTATGTATAATTTTAATGAAATCTCAGTCCCGCAGTGTTTCCTCGTTTCGATTTCATTATTTAATGCAGAACTTCATCGGCTAATAAATAAACCCTTCACGCTCCTGATAAGTGCGAAGCCATTTCGTTTCGCGCCTGCAATCTCACGTTACGTACGTACAGGTACGGCAGAAATTCGACGTTCATTGCTTCTCGCATTTGGCAGCGAACTTATTAGTAAAACTATTCGTAGCGGGTAACGAGCTTTTGGCTGCGTGTATTTCAGTCGAGAGAAGCAAACTGCCGGGTAAACTTCTGGTAAGACTAAAGCGCGCGCCATATGGTGTCCCATAATTTGGCACAATTTTCACGGCCATTATATTAACAGGGATCAAGATTCCCGATATCTGCGAACAAACGGGGCTAAGTGAGTGGATTAGCGATTGAGAGTAAAGTTTGTTGAAAAGAAATTTTTTTTAATTTTTTGAAAAAAAAATTTTTTCTATTTCATATATCAGGTCAACGTTTGGCAGTATCAGCCACGTATATCACGTGAACGGGTACGAGTAAGAATTATTTCAAGAATTGGATTTTTTAAAAGTAGTAACAACCAGTAGAGCAACATTCCAGGAGATGGACGTTATAGATTGCGAAAGGACCTTGCTTTTACCTTTAGACGTATATTATTTTATCCTTGACGAAATCCTTTGCCAGGAATCCCATTGCTTGATATGTCGACCATGATCCCAGAGGTGTGAGAATGGCCAGCGGTGACATCGCGAATTAAATGGAGTGATAATTTTGAAAATTTTTTAATCATCAGCTGCAAACGGTAAAATGGTCCAGAGGACATTGCTTGATGAATTTTTAAAGATAAAAAATAATTGATCTCAATGGACCTTGCTTTCTCGACTGCCTATCTTTTTTCAAGGTCTCCAGCATAGTCGACATCGCAATGACGACAACTCGTCGACTTGATACCATCTGTGATAAAAATTCGATTTATTCGTCCCACACATAATTTTATGTGGATGACAATTTTTTGAAAAAATCAAGATCAAGAAAAATTTTTATTCGAAATTTTTTTTTAATCTTCTACCAATACGGGACCATGTTTAATGACCTGTGATCATACGTACCTTGGATACTCGCCCATATACGGCGCTCACTCTCAATCCCACGCTATCGTCAAGCACCGGTCTGGCCCAAGAAAGGGGCCCGGTCACATGGGCCCGTTGCCCAAAGTGGGCGAACTGAATTTAATTTCAACGCCTACCTGAATATCCTCTCGCGAATATTATTAGAAGACAGTGGTGCTTCAGTTTTATTTTTTTTTACGCAGTTGTTCGAAATTTCGAAAATTTTTTTTTAATTCCAACAAAATTTTTTATCCTAATTTAGCAAGCTCCATCTAACGTCCGTTGTCTCAACCTTAATCTTGATTCCATTTTTTTGCTTTATATGAGATAAAAAAATTTTCCAAAAAAATATCTTCACCTCAAACCGATCACGATTTTTTTTTTTAATCGCAAAATCAATTGTTTCCCAAACTGTACTGTATACGCGTTTGTCCACCCATTTCCGTCTTCCTTATAACGTATAGGTATCAATCAGGGTCAACCAGTCCTATCAGTTGCGTTTATCTCCGTTCGTTCCTGATCCATTCGACAGGTGGATACTCGAAATTCGCCCACGCACGTGTCGCCAGCATCTCTTACACGTTATCCCACATAATCCCACGCATCGTATTATTCATTCAGAAAACCAATAAACCACTTGCGCCCAAGTAAATTGCGCTCGCCTCTTTCTCTCCGCACATCCCTCTAAAGTTTTATAGCAACACCGAAGGCCTTTTTTTTTTCAGGCAAAATTTATACTTCAAAAGATTCGCGATACCATTGACTCTACAACGTGACCTTTGAACTCATTATGTATTTCAAATTCCGAAAGCTACCAGTAGCCACCCTACGTATTCCCTTCTCCTACCTCCAAATACATTAACCTTGTATCAGCTTCGCTTAGGTACCCCGTAATATAACCACCTCGACGTAACAAGCTGACGTAACTGTCCCTTGTTCATTATACAATGCGGCTAATCGATATTAAAATTTTTTTCTCCAAAAAATAATATCTTTGAACGATATTTTATTTTTGGGTAAAAATTTTAAAATGAAATCTCAACTTTTTTTCTGAGCAAATTTAATTAATTGAGCATGTCGAATTTTATATATCGGACAATTCTGTTATTTTACTCCAAGACCTCTTAAGAGAATCGATCCTTTTTAGGTATGAAGTAAGAGACTCCTTTTAGTGGCTACTTTTATTTTTCTTCGTTCGATCTATGATATTACCGTGACGTCACGAGCGAATTTGAAATAATAGCGAAACGGGATAGGAATTTCGTGCTTTATCAATGCCTTCGCAAATCCATAATATCTTGACCAAACCTTCACGGCTAAGCGCAAGGGAAACGTTTGGCTTTCTGATTAGAATCAGTTATGGACACTCCGATCCTGAATTTCATTATTTTCGCACACGTAATCAAAAAGTCTGTAGGTCTCTGTAGGTAGACTGTTTTTGGGAAGCTAAAAAACTGACTGGCGCTCGAAATGATCGATAGACGTGAATAATTGATGATTACATTAAAATTTTTTTTCTTTACTCTAATCAAGATTCTAATCAGCTAATACTATTCAATACTTTCAATTGTATTCATTAAGCACTGATCTTGTATCCATTCAAGATAATTGATAATTAATCCGTGACTCAATTAATTCTTTTGAATTCAAATACCTTCCCGCGCTTTGTCATTCCTTTCTGTTTATTTTCACTTTCACTAGTTGCTGACCTCGCGAGAGAGGCGCAATCTGTACGTTATCTTTTGCAAACTCTAGTTTACTTAGGATCCGACAGATGGCCTTATATTCTGTAATGAATTACGGTAATAAAATACAGTGATATAAAAGTGAATTAAAAAAAAAATTAAATTCACTTTCAGGCAGAATTTCATGCATATAAAAAAAATGAAGAATGGGGGAAAAAATTTTTTAATATAACTTTGCACTGATATGGTGCTCTTTATTGATACCTATAGGACAAATGTATCGATACCTTATCGATATCTATGACTGATGACACTTATAAAGTCATCCCCTAAAGTGACACGAGTTTCGCTAAACAATTTAACACCGTGTGTATAGCGTCCATTCAAGTTGCGAGTTTTGTACTAGAAATTGTCAGATATAAAAGAAAAATAATGAAAAACGGTGCCATTTAACTTCCCCGTTAACTCTAGATAAAAATGCAAAATTTCACATATCAAAATATCAGCTACTACCATAGATCTAAGCAATACCGTAAATACGATTCGCGAAATATCTTTATATCGCGAACGAAGGCTGAACCGATAAACTTTAACGTTCCATCCAGAAACGTATCTCGATAAAAAAATTTTCTACACACCCGATATATACACATACCCTACATCATTTTCGCTCTCTTCTGACTAAGAGATAACTAAAAAAATATGTTGCTCATAAATGTTTCCGTATTTCACCCCCACCCGATATAACCATCCCCTGAATTCGCACGAAGCCAAAAAAACGCCAAACTCAGACTCTTCCATAACACAAAACCAAAATACAGTACCCAAACCCTACATTAGTATCCCCCTTATGAAATTTCCCAAAAATGTATAACGATCCAAATACACCGAGTCACCCGTTAGATTTGACAATCCTTCAAACACTACCAAAAAAAACCAATGACGTAGTATCAATATGCTCTAACATTATTTAAACTCTAAACTGAGGTAACTTTTCACCCCCTCCCCCCTCCTTTACTTCCCTCACTCATACCCCTCTGTACCACCCCCTGGACCAAGATCCCCTTACATCTTATTTTACCGACTGCCCCATCTCTCCCTCACCCGATACCCAAATCTTCGTTATCATAGAAGAGCGAAAAAATAAAATCAGATAACACATCCCATTCATCGCACTAGATTGAATCAGTACAATCCAATACGAGTTCCGCCATCTTGTTATTTATTCAAAAAATACTCAACGTGACAAGTTATACGCACAACACAGATAAATCTAAGCCAATCACGAAGCATCTCCCGACCGTAATCTATTAGCTCATACGAGACTAAGCCTCACTCGAGCATCACTCACTGTGCCTAGTAAATTACGTCATCAAATACCCCATACTTCGATATAAGTAAGCACAAAAAAGCAATATACTTTATTGACATCCCTAAAAGAGTCCTAGGTATCCTACCTCTCGTTAACCTACTTTCGGCCTATATCCAATTTATCTGTTGTCGATACTACGGTTACAGAATCATTAGCCCGAACAGGCCTAAATCACACGCGTACTAGACCTATCGGTATCTACATATGTAACTGAACCTCTACAGTATATGTACGGTAGACCTACCCACTATGCTTAACACGGAGTCCAGTTGTTGAGTGAACGTTAACATCCCAGACCTCAGTCTCGTGTCTTACAGTCTACGTCTATATATGTATATACATGCATGTGTACGGGCCTTTACTAAGGTACGCAGTTAATGCACCCAATGAACGATCCAGGAGACCAGGTAGTTGCTTAGCAATGTCCTAGAATTGCTGACGTGAACATGGCTCGCGTCTAATTCCTACGTTCTACCCTTTATTCTTATGCCGTAATCGTATATCGCTCCATGGAAACGTGAAACCTAGTCAATAAGGCGCAGACGTCATATGGCTCCTTATATATTAAAAAAAAAGTTTATTCAAACTTGCCACTTATTCAGCTTCGACTTTGAAAACGTGAAATTGATATTTCACTTTGCCGTCGCTGGATTATTGCAATCCTGATATTGTATACTAATGTAAGACCCGTCTTAGGTATTAAGGCGGTATTGGCGTGCGGCTGCGAGCGACAGTATTTGCTAGTACGGAATATTAACGACAACTCGTGACAATACGTCGCTCTTGTACGAAAGTCTAGGGAATTTTTGTTTCTTATTTACTTTTTTTTTAGCTGATAACTAATGCGGACTGATATTAGTTTATATATATATATTGTGACGTGACTTTTGAACTCAGGGTCACAAGGCGACTCCAGCTACAGATTCAGATAAGGTTCTTGCTTTCTGGCTACCTTCCCTGGCTGGAGAGCGGACGGAGATATAGTTTTGATAAGGTTAAGGGCAGAGGAGGAATCCTCTGACCTGAGTTAAGAACGTGGCCACCAGCTGTCGCCCTGAGTAAGCGACCGTGGAGACCGGGAGGCATTTGAGAGGCCATGTTCCGAGAGTTACGTACCGGTTACGTTCAGGTTAAAGGGACGACTCGAAGGAAAGGACAAGAGTCATTGGCTATAAGGATCTCAACCAATCAGAATGATTAATTCTCGAATTTGACTATTGTTAAAGTCAGTCTGTCTCGGGACACCGAGCGGGGTGCCTCGAGCTGCCTCGCGCTCCCGGGCTGTTTCTTCATCGTTTTTCTAGCCGTCTTTCCTATACGGTATAGAAAGTTCTGGAAATATCCAGAAAATCCTATAGATATTCTTTGTGTCTTTCGGACGTGCAGTGTCGTGCTACAGAGCAGTGCCCACCCGGGTGTCCCCTGGACGCAGTTCCCAGCCTTCACGGATTAGCCGAACCAGCTCCGGTGGAGACGCAATTTGTTAATTGGTGGAGGGATTTCGATTTTGTACCTCCGGTTCGGTATGTTACGTTCCCGATCGGTTGCTCTCTGTTTCCGGCACTGTTTACCTGACGCTCACTCTGACCTTCCCTAGCTCGACCTAGCAGCCCGAGCGATCGTGCATTTCCGTAACCGTTCGTTCGCGCATCCAGTTGCGTTTGCTGATTTTACGCGACCCTAACAACCATCTGGCATTCGGATGCATGGACGAAGGTTGAACGGTCGAAGTTAATAAGTTCTAGGATTTTCGCTGTCGACGTAGAGTTAAAAAATTACGTAAAATTCAAATATTCACTCGAAACAAAATGAAACGTAAGAGTGAAGGTGATAAAAGATAAGAAAAGAAAATAATCGTACTATAAATTACACCGGTCGATTCTGTGTGATAACGCCTTAAGGTGAAATCCAGAAAGACACGTCACAGCTTCGGATCAGGCTAACCAACTTAGGTTAGACAGGCAATCGAACAAAGAAAAATAATGACGCCCGCATAGCCTACGGAACGAAAAGAGTCTTTTACCAGACTATTGTCAGACTTCCTGATTACGTCTTATCTCCCGTGGACGTAATCTACATATATTTTCTATCACTTGTATCGTAAGCATGGCACGGAATAACAATGATACATGTAAGACACTCCCCTACGTTTGATACACTTTTCTCCCGCCGAGTCTCCTTGGCAATTTTAAACGCAGTTGGGGACAGGGGAACAGTGAGTGGACGGTAAGCATAGTCTGTAATCTTATTAGAAAAAAAAAAAATTTTTTTTTTTCATTCCCCCAACTCGTCAAGCAAAGTGGGTAACTGATACCAGAGTGTTGAATGAAGAGGGTACTTAATTCAAGGTAATTAGCATTTCCGTAAGTTGACTTGCGAGCGACTCAACGCCCGTTTCTATACCAGAGTCCCTCTTGCCGCAGCTTCGTCTGGCTCCCTCCAATGTAAACCGCCTTGGAAACTCATTTAGCGATAGAATTATACGTCATGCCGCGTTCTTCTTCCTTCTGACGTGTACAGGCGACATACCTAACCTAACCTAAAGCCAGGAAAACAGCTGCAATCTCCGAGCACCAGACGTCACTTCAATTTCGGGTAAACAGATATACTATGACGTTCTGCATGTCTATTGACCCTTATACCACGTGCAGTAACATACTTCACGTACACATGTGTCCATCTTATGTAGCACCACGCGTCCCAGTCATATAAATACTTTAAATGTATAGATTATAACATGATTGCGTAAGCATTAAGGACTTAGATCATTATATATGATATTAGACATACGTTACACGTGAACGTAGGAGGTACAATGGTATTTGAGTGAAAGCGATATATAGGTATATTGACCTGGGTAACGTTCAACTCTCATCTCAACTGCTGGAGACATCTGACGGATGATAAAATTAGTTTTTGATATTTCCCGGGAATTATGGGTAAAGTTCAGTGCTGTAGGGAGGAAATTTTGTTTGATTGTTTTAGGTTATTTTCTAAAATCATTCCAATCTACTGTAATCTTGCTCTCGATGACACATGGTGTATTGAATTTTGGTCCAGCTGTCTGGGTGGAAGCTGCTTTTATAAAATATATAGATATGTAGGAAATATATATATAGCATACTAGGTACGTTATATATGGTATTTATATGTTTTCGGATAATTTCAATCGCTCTATACAAATTCTTCATCTACAGTTGACGGCTGTATTGGCTTTTCCTTTGCACTCGATGCACATCAGATGCAAATGAAATTCATCAATGAGATTTATCTACCAGACAACGGCGATATGGTATACCGAACCTCTATGGCATTTACGGTACCGATGATAACGATAAGAGCAACGGTGTGCATCTTCTCAGAAACGCTGTGCTCTATTACTATACATACTCATAGTGTATAAGGACATTGACTTTCGTTCGATTTTGTCTCCTTAACGAAGTCGACCAATGAAGTTCGCTCTTGATGACGTTGGTTCGCGGTTGATGAATTTCATTGGCTTGTCAGGATGGGTGTAATTTTTTTTGAAAATATTGAAATTTTATTTTTTATCGATAAGCCTATTTATGAGACGAAAAAAATCATATACTCTTATCAAAAGTATTTCTTAATTTTCATTTGACTTCTGTACTTGAATATATCATCTTCTGCTCGCCATTAGACGTTGCACGAAAACCAATCGATATTCTATTAACACGCAGGATCTGATCTGTGTGACGCGATCAGTCTATCCGAACTCTGTAGGATTCCGGTCTATTCGGTGGCGCCCGGTGAGAGAGAGAGAGAGAGATGGAGATACGAGCAAGACTAGAAAATCAATAGGTTAAAGGAGGTTAGAGCGAGAAGGAGAATAACTCAAGATGAAGATAAAAGCGAATGCATTCCAAAGTGCAACCAGTGGCTAGACACTCCCACGCACAGAATGCATACAAAGTGACATTTTCAGCCGTGATAAATTCATTTAATTCCCCACGAGCAAGATCCAGCGATTAAAGATTCATCTGTGCCATCTTATGATAAAGATGGATTGATAAGAAAGAAAATGAAAAAAAAAATTTTTTTTACCTTCCTCATATAAAATTGTCATAACGTCATACCCGCAGCAACTGTGTAATTGTAAATTTTCTCGAAAATGGTCCGTCGTCTTTATTTCAGCTTTTCTCCCTCATTCCTTCGCGTAGACGAGCAACGCGATGGATGCTGCGGTGACAGGTTCTGTTATGTCTTCGCTCTGAAATAACATCCGATCTTCTTATACGTGGGGACTGCGGTGAAGGAGAATCGAACGCACGTAACCTCGAAGCACCGAGGTAACTGAGAACCACTGTAACTTTTCTCGTGCTGCTCGTACCTCTCGTGCATACATATATGTAACAATATGTACTTAGCCGATATATCCCATGTGTTCGTAACTATAAAGACGTAATGATATATTGCATATGTATATATATATACACATACTATAGAGCAACGTATATATCGTAATATCTATATCTATCACGCCCTTGTTGTCCTTCCTGAAAATTCAATCAATCTTGAGACAGTATTTTTCCAACTATCTAACCTAACCCTTAGGTATCCTCTATTGTGTCCTGTATCTATGTATACAGATGCGTATGTAGCTGGTTGAAAAATTTACTTTGTTATTACATAAACGTCAGGATATTGGAAACGAGACCGTACCGATCGGTCATGTGGAACGTGGAGGTGGAAGGGAACTTTCTGAAACACATAATTTTACGATGTTTACAATGGACCCTTGACGTTTTGTCAATTTACTGATGACTTGGTTAATTTGAAATTACGTAAATTGTATTACAGATGTGCTCACCCGTAAGGCACACGTGGCACGTGATTCGGGAACACGTGGGTCTTTCAATTTCCGACTATGTGTAACGAAAGGGACTGACGTTGCGGTTGGAAATCTAATGGAATTTCTAATTTGATTGAGTATGTAATGAACTTGTGGTACATGGTCGTCCTTTTGTACAGCATCTATTGGTCCAGCTGATATTATACGGTAGATAACGGGATGCTGGGAATTTGCTTGAGAAACACTGCGGATCTTTGTAATGCAATATTTCGCTTCAGCCATGCGTACGTATCGCAGTGATGCCAACCTTTAAATATTTGAGATTAAATAAGAGGGTTATTGTTTGTACTGGCTTTTGTTATTGATTAGAGGGATTTTACGGTGGCAGGTAGGTGATGGTGAAAGGGAGTAAAGAAAATTAATTTTAGATAATTAATTGCAAATTCGAATTGATTGTAAATTGGTATATTTATCTTTTGTATCATCTTTATCGGTTATCTATAAATTACGTTTTATCCGATCGCAAGATTTTTTTTGTTTTGTCGAAAAAAATCCGCTTGTTCGAACTCAAATGGAATCCCGAATTCTTCTGTTTCCTTTGTCTGGTTATTGACTCGTTTTAGGCGATTCTGGGTCGGGTATTAATAAATCCGCAAATGTCATGTGAAATTCTGTGGAAATATCAGAGAGCGCATAAAATCCGTAATCCAAATGTCACTCCCGTATACCGTGCAGGGCGTTCATGTATTTTCATAGTCGCGAAATTATTTAATAACTCAAGCACTGTCGTGCTTGATAACGAAAGAAAGTTGCCACTACGATGCACGATTCGTGACACAGATATTTTATTACGCACGTGCGTTTAACGATATTACACATGACTAATTCATTGGGGCACATATGACAATCTCATACGTGTACGTACATTACGAGCTAATATATTGAAAATCAATATTTACCCTGATAAGATGAATTCCTGTAAATGTACTAAAATACAGAAAATCGTTAGCGTAACGTCGCGCGCATGCAAGTACAAAAAGGTTAACCTCTAGACTGCGATAAAAAAGAAATTTCATCGGATTATTTTTCTAGGAATAAAAAAATCCAATTTCCCATTATCAAAGCGACAGAGCAGAGCATCTGGGGGAAAAAAAAAATATAAATAACAATGCAAGTCGTCCGCAGAATTATTACAGTAATAAAATACCAATAAATGCATATTCAACGTCAGTACCAGGTATCCCAGATACAAGTTCCTTGCACTCTCGTTCGCTCATTTCCATCGAAACGTACACAAGACCGATCGAGTGTCTCGTCGTGATGGAATTACGGCATCCAGTCACGTTCATTTCCATCGGCGACTACATAGATTGAACGATCTCAGTGTACCCGCAGCCTCCTCCTTCCCTGAGAAAATTCCGTGAACTCAGCCATTCCGCTGGCCTATCGTGGAAAAGAAATCCTGGAAGGAAGCCCACGGTCTCCGACTGTTCCGGTCTGCAGGTAGCATGTACCTTTATATAGTCAGTCTAGAAGAAGAAGAAGAAGAAGAAGAAGGAGAAGGCGGTAGGGACTTTCATGTGTTTGTTGCATGCGATGCATATAATGTATATAGACAAGGCTGTGAATGTATATACTTATACGTCTACATAGTCTATATACATAAAGTATATGTATACTAACGGTTGGCGTGCCGGCCGACGACTGCCGGTGGTTCGAAGGTGGAAGCGTCTCGCGTGGCGCTGCAATCGGCCAACAGTCAGCCGCGCGCCGTCGAGCCGATAACACCCGTTGGTGTTGTTGTCTCTTGTGTTGCATCTGTTTCTCATCCCTGCGCATAATCCTTGCGCATTGTTTACTACGTGAGTTTAACCATAACCGAGTGAAGAGTCGACCGGATAATAGTCAGAGGCTTCGTTCGTTCTACGTGTGAAAATTTCGTGAAATTTATGTGCGAGGAATTTCGTAGGGGTCGTCGTCGTTTGTTTTCTGGAAACGACCATAATCGAACTTGCGGCACATTTCGCAAGGCAGTTGCGACGCGGGAACAGTTGTTGAATCCAGTGTTATTGTGAGGCTTATGATTTTCGTGGTTTTCGATAATTCATGTGGACTCGTGGATTAGGAGTTTTTGTTTTGACCAGTGCATTTTTTTTTTAATTGATATCGTTTTTGTTTTATTCAAGTGCATTTTCGTTGATGAGTTTCGGATTTTTGACGTTTTGTGCAGGATTTAATGGACGTTTTTTTGGAATTGTTGGGTTCACGAAGACTGTTTTGTTAACGAAGTGAAACCTTTAGATGCGAATGTACTCGTTCATCTAAACGAAACTTGGCGATTAATAGTCGATATAGTTAGTGGACAAGATTTGCTTTAATGATGTTGAAAGCAGTGGGTAATCGTTATCGATACAGTGCAGTGCGTTAAGACTATGAGAAAACATCGATAAATCATAGAGACTGCTAATTATAATTCGAACCACCGATTAATTGGCTTCGACGTTACTAGTTCACGGTACGTGGCGCAGCTTTGTAAAGTCAGTTAAGCGCATAGCAACAGAGCACAGGGATGATCGCGTTAAAAATCGACTGCTTGATGTAATCGGGAAGAGGAAGCCTAAGGACGACGATTGAAGGAGAAAAGGTTAGAAAATAGAAATATAGATATATAATGCGTTCGTGGCAATCGCACACACGAGCGATCGTGACAATAAATAACAAAGTCCCGGGTTAAAGTTAAAGACGGTGAAAGTGGATCGAGGGAAAATCGGTATATAGTGAAATGAATGAGAAAACAAGTGCAGTGCTGGATGGAAAAAATAAAAAGAAGAGAAGCAAGTCCTGCAGACACAGTTGGCACTGCTCCACGAACCTGTCGGAATTGGCCCACGAACCACTCTTCGGCCCTGTCCTCAGCTGGGAAAGCATGGCCCGCTTCAAAACTGACAAGTAAGGATGGCGCGAGCACTGATTGCGCGATAACCTTTCCATACTTGACAGAATTAACTGATAACAGAAACGTTTCTGCGACACCTATATTTTCTTCTGAGAAATGTTGCGATACAACGGAAATGACGGTTGCTGATTGGCCAGACACGTTTTCAAACTCGGTCGCGCCTCTTACGGCAATATAACGCGGCTCGTAGGAAATTGACGTGCTCGCTACGTTATTTTATGAAATTTTATCCAACAAAGCCATCCTTTTGCACGAATTTCAATTACGCTTTGGCTGTATCTCTTTGTACTGTGTACTCGGGTGTGTATGGGAGAGAAGGAGAGAAATTTTCATGGCTGATGACACCAGTATCAATATTCTATTGAAATGTGCCGAGTGCAAACAATCCTTCGTATAACATCGTGAGTACTTTGTGGGGAATAGCACATTTCAAAATGGGTTTTGATGGAACGCTGACTTCATGTTCCAATTTTAAAACTGTCTAGCACAGTAGACAGTATTACTCAATTATTTGCTTGCGGCAATTCAGCTTCAATACGAAAGTTCAGAGTTCAGCTTAACGACTCTTTCGAACGTCACGTACGATATTTTACTGTGTAATACAAATTGTAGATTCGTTTTTGTTACCCAATTCCGTAGCGATTAATGTCATAGGCTTATTTGTCCGTGGAACTTCAAACGATTTTCAAAAATCGCCGCTATACCGATAAGCATATTTAATTAGAATTCTAAATATAAAAATTAATTAGTCCCACCTCAACGCGTTGCTCTAAAAGAAAAACGTGGGCAGATTTGAAAAGATGCAATTATAATTAACGAGCAAACATTAATTTCTCCGATAGCCAATTAATTTAGTCATAAAAGTACCAGAAATTAAACCTCTTAAAAAATTGTATAACGAACAATTTTATATATTTTTTCTCCTATTGGAAAAAAAAATTCCGAAAAAAATGTATTGATCGCCAAATTTCAGCAAAACCCAGAAACGAAGATTACTCAACCACGTTACCGATTGTCAGAATTCGTTTCGAAGTAAACAATTTTGAAAAAAAAAATCAACAGTCACTCTATCCCTTACTCAAACCTAAAGACCACAAGCTTAGCTTAACGGAAGAGCAACTTCTATTTCACCATTGTTCGCGGGAAAATTTGAATAAACGACTGCTTTACCACCGGGCACGTAATCGGATGACGTCAAGCCTCTACTAGAAAATGCTTTTAACACGACAAATAAATAAAATTCTGCACAATGAAAAAACGTAACACGTGCCCTTTCCTAAAGATTCACTTTGCATGGCAACAAACGTGTCTTACGAGAATCGTCCAATTCGTTTAAAATGTTATGCTCAAACCTTTTTTTTTTATTATATATTTTTTTTTTATACACATTTCAAATCAATTCCCAGATCGCGAATATTGACTCCAGTCGATATCATCCTCATACGGGATGAGAGCCTTGGGTCGCATTTGAAAGGGATGAAAAATAGTTTCCGCCAAGTGGTTTGGAATATCCTTAGGTGCTTATAAGTCTTGTAAATCATACCAGCACGCGATAACGTGCAGACGGGGATGTATTAAGGGTATGTGATTTAGAGGGCGAAATACGCGATGCAATATCAATGAATTACGAGGCTCCCTTGGGCAATGCATCCAGGAGGCATTGTCTGAATCGTACAGGAACATCCTTGGGACTCGAACTATACCTGTAGACTGTTACACACTTGCATCGCTGCATAGCCCCCGAAGGTCACTGACCTCTACTCGCAGCATTTACGAACGCTGCAACAGCCTGTAGGTCAGGTCACATTAAATCCGTATAACAATAATTATATTTTAAATAAAAATCATAGAGACTCTAGAGTGATTACTTGAATATAAAATCTAACAAGCTAATTGACGTGAATACCAAGCTGGATAATTATCGCAACATTGAACTGAATGATAATTGAATTTATTTTTTTTTTGATATGCCTTATAGTCAAAGAACGAACCGGTGAGAGATGGAAGAAGAAAAGAAAAGCGTTTTCAACGGACGTCGCTTGTA
>JARQSV010000045.1:387834-404858 GCA_030142285.1 Calameuta idolon | reverse complement strand
ATGCCTTATAGTCAAAGAACGAACCGGTGAGAGATGGAAGAAGAAAAGAAAAGCGTTTTCAACGGACGTCGCTTGTAACTTCTGAATTAGCAATTTACGCTACGTCAATGTCCGCGCGAATCTTTCGCGGCTTTTGCCAGGAACACAGGACGACACTTTCCCTTCGTCGAAACTCGAAATACGAAACTCGTTGAGGCTGACCACATCCTTCCGCGAGCGTCCATTCAGAGAGCTATTTTACGAGATGGTATAATAAAATGCATATATTCTACGTTCACGACGACGAAAAGTCGGTGGAGCCGATGCGTGTTTACAACGTGGCGAATCCGTAAGGTGCAGCTGCAGGAAGTTTTTTAATTCGACGGTACACGTATCTGCCGTGTCGTATCAGTTAGAGTTTCTATGGCGCGACGATTATCTATGAAAAAAAAAAAGTGTCGACTACTATGGATTTGCTGGTACAGAATTGCAATGACTTTCCATCGGGATCCCATTAGCTTACACGTGCGATTGTGAAATGCACTGGGTTCAGTAATAGCAGTATTGAACGACGGAATGGGGTCATAGGTCAGACTTTGTATATTTCACTGAAATTAATCCACACCTGACCGAGTTAGACTCCGCCGTTGCTGCTGCAGCTGCAACTGCACTTGCTGGTGCACAAGAGCTCGAGGCCGGCATGAGGACTCCTTGTCGCTCAGACACTTCGAATTAAGTTAACTCGCACTTGAAAGTTTGTGTGCGGAACTCGAGCACGTGTTCAACTCCCGGCATTATTAATTGTCAGATTTTTTTTTTTTATTATCGATATATAGTCGACTGATCGATATATCGATTGATTGTAAAAGGAATTGATTTTGAAATTTTTTTTATTAACGCTATCAGCTCTTACATGTTTTTATCTATTGGCGATCGATCGATCCTATTTGCAAGTTCGATTATCGAGATCGAACGATGCTTGATGGTTTGTCTCAAAGAGATTTCGATCCACTATCGGAAGTCTCATTGAACTACCGGAAGTGCATTATGGAGTTGCATCAGGCAGGATGCAGTTCTGCTTCCCTCCTGAGACATTGCCAAAATCTGTATACACAACCCTCTCGAACTACCCTCAAACCAGGGTGGTCCTTTCAGGTATTCATAACACCCCCAGATTACCAGTTTCACTCGGAGACTCTCGAAGCTCAGGGGGATGCATCCTGGACCGATGCCAAAAGGACACTCGGTCGCCCGCAGCATCTTCCATGAAAATAGATACCCGTTAAGCGTGTATCTGGTTACCGTGAAAATTTCTTTTATGTAAATTAAAAAGTTGCGAAAGCCCTATTATATAGATATATCGTATTGGTCCGTGTAGCGAATCAATCTCTTATCCATCTTTTGGATCTTGATTGATCGTGACAGATTCGATGATCCATCTTGCGCAACAGGAGTGAAGTACCTGTCGGATTTATTCTTCGACGTCGCTGGACCTCGATTCGCCTTTTTACAGTGTCGCGAAATTAGCTTACTCTATTGACACTCGCATGATCAAGTGTAATGAATTATGAGACAACTTGACGTTATCAATACCGAACTTTATCGTTCGGCCGGATTCTTCATTCTTCCCGTATATTTATTATCACGAGATCAACGAATCGCGATGCTGGCTGGAGTACGTTGCCTGATCAATATTTCCAGGTCGTTTAACCTTATCGCTAATGGAGTCCGTCTATAGGGTTATTCGAATAATTATTAATTTTTTTATTTTCCACATTAAGTCTGGCTTTCAGCCAATTCACAGAGGATCTAAGTTCACCGCTGCCAGACAGTCTTTACACCGCTGTATAATTTCATCCCTGTGGGATTGGACCGCTGGATAACAGGAGAAATCTTCGTTATCAACGCTACAGGCTCTGATGTAATCGGAGAGGTCCTTTGGCGAAGTCCTTCAAAGGCGTCTTTATGAAATTATCCTTGTCCAGGACGACTTCGTCTTCCCTCTGAAGAACCAGTTCAGTGATTTACTTGAAAACTCTAATCATGAAGCGCCTAGCAAGACTCTGGTGTAAAGAGAAAAGTTTTTACCTCTTTGTTAAAAGAAAAAAAAAAAAAAAATTTCTGAGATTATAAGAAAAAATTATTACAGGGAGAACTTGTAAGGGTTGGGTTTTCATTTTTGTGGTCTTTGCGCTTGCTGGTTATGCAATATTCCTTTGGCTCCAGGAATTGCATTCAGGTTGTGCATCGATTTTCTTCCCCTCTCTTCCCCTCCGCCTCCCACTCTTTGACCCTCTCTCTATTCATTGATGAATACCCAGATCCGCCACAGCCATTGATTCTGTATTCGTTATCATATCACAGTACCGTTGCCACTGTGACGTGAATGCTGCTGCGAACCGTCGAATCTTGATCGCCATTGTGTCATTCGTTGCTAACTTCAGTCAGATCTGATATTAAAATTTTATTCGAATAACGAGTTATCGGCTCTTGGATTTACTTTGTAATTCACTGTGGTATCGTAGAGAGAAAAAAGTGCTCGGCCAATTTTTATGGAAAATTATTTGATTTGCTAATTCAAAAATGCCGTGGTGATCAGTTTTCTTGTTGAATTTTTCGAATCTTATTGAAGTAGCCTTTCGGGCGTTCCTTTCAACCTGGAAAAATGTCAGAAGGAAAGATAAGGACACTCTTAGTCCACCTATCAGCTTATCAAGGGAGATAAATTAATTTTTAATAATTATCGCTGCTTCTCCTAATTCAATCAACAGAACTAATCCAGAACAAAAGCCGTTTCGTTGCTTTTATTCGTAATGACGTTTCTCATGGCCAATCTTGATCTTGACAACGTAACGTTCTGTCCCATAGGTATGACCTTGAGATTACACGCGGCTAAGCAGCCCCTAATACGATTAGTACAATTTGTTGGCGCTAGGGTCGCTGCTGCCCTTCTAAAATATCAGCACTGCCAGTTCAGAGCTGACGACACGAGGAGCTCCGAGCTTAACGAGGCTGGAAGAAATCAATCGAATTAATAATCACGCTTGCCAATCACGGACTTGATTACAGTGCGCTCGTAGGATTGGAACGTGAAATTTTAACGAGATTTAAAAAAAAAAATACTCACCCTTACGAATTTTATTGTCCTGAATCAGGGTTGACCTTCGACACCGGAGTCATTGGTAATCCGGGCGTTAGTGTCTACGTAGACATTTTTTTGGATCCTGGCCCAGTCCTTCGTTTTATCGGGCAATTCGTCTCAGCGTTATTGGTATGTGCTTTCAGCCGGGCAATCCAAGATGGCTCTTCACTGTTTTGGGCGCGAGGAACTCTCGAAGTACTTTTGCAAAATATTCATCTGGGTATAGTAGCCATGAATCCTGAAAATGCACTCTCGTTATTCTCGCTGCATATCCTAACTAGGCGGCACTTATATTTACTGCCGTATAAAACTTTCCTACCAACTGCCGTAACTAAGAGTCGCGAGCGGCACTTTGCGAACCGGCAAATTCTCCTATTTCGACTGTGTAATTAAAACATTTTAAGTTGTTGCTCACTCATGACTAACTTTATGTATTCGTGGCTTGCCTGTTATTACTTTTATTTAATCTCAACCCTTTTCATCTCGGATGCTTGCTATTGCTACGAAAAATTTTCCTACCTCCTTTGACATTCGATCTATGCTTCGCATATATATATATATATATGTATATACTAAGTGAGCGGAGTTTTCGCGGGAAATTCAAATCGAATTCCAAAACAAGCATATGAAACTAGCAACAGCGAGGACGGCGGAAGCATCGATAGTACTTCAGTAAAATTTTATTAAATCGATGCAGGAATCGCATCAATTTCTCTCGATGAAATATATATATATATATACATATATACGGCTATAGCCCACTTCGTATACGTTTTTACCACTTCCTGCTACCTTCTGGTGAAACTATTTATTTTTATATCTCGCGATTCTCTGTCCGTCTAGTTTTCCGCGAATTTTGTGTATTTTTTCAATGGTATTTTCGGTTTTATGGTAACGACATTTACATTGGTGACTATTTATAGATTCGCACGGAGAGTGGAGTCTAACGAGAAATATGGGATGCCGGTCGTTTAACCAATCCAGCACTGTTCTCGTTATTCGTATTTCTTATACGATATATTTGACTCGTGTTTTCAATCTATATACATATATGTATACCTGTCCGAAGCAAAAATTCCCTATAACAAAATACTTTACCCGATGATTTCACGATTCGAAGGTCTCCGGAGATTATGTAGCTGTTTGACGTCTGTCCACATCAAAAGTGCGTACAAGATTCCAGTCGACGAAATTCACTTTGATCGTCCGTAACGCACGGACCGACTTGTAAGTCAAATATTGACTTGAAGCTACGTTACGTAACGTCTTGTAAATGCTTCAGCTACGAGCGCAGCGCACGTTGCTCAGGATTTGGTTTTGCATAAATATTAATTTACTATTCATTGCACCATAGAGTGGCAGTGATAAGGAATTTTGCAAAATTTTTGTCGAGATCAAAAATTATCGAGGAAATAAAATTTTTTTTCGAATGTGTGAAACTGGCTTGGCGTTACTTACATACGAATACCCACGTGGTGCAATGGTTTGCGCTGCATTAACTTCGAAGGGATGCATCTGACTTGAGGTATATTTCATGCGAAGTGCATAATGCAATTGGCAAGTGCAACCATTATGCATCGCCGGGTGACTCGGAACACCAGGACTTCCGGTGAGACCCTAATTTTTTTTTGAAATTTAACTTTTTCACGATTTTATAAAATTTCGAACGAGTTTCTACAAGAACTACTGTCAGTGGCTATCACGTGATTATTCTTAATTTGAAAACTTCGAATTTCCCAAGCTGGCCAGTCGGCACGAAACTGCAAGGTCTCGCCATATTGCCAAACTTCCTGTTGCTGAGTATCACGCTTTTTTCGCGCGTATATGCTTTCGTATGGCTGGGAAAATATTTTTAACGTGGAAGACAAAAAATTATTATCATTCCTAACTTTTACTTGTACGTCAATACCGATAGCGAATTATTAAATAAATATTGGAAATTTCATGAAAAGCTCGTTATAATTGGTATTGATAATTAATTTTATGTGCCGTGCATTGTTATTAATTATCGGTCTGCCTAGCTCTCAATTTTTTTTTAATTACTCTCATTAACGAAAATTTTATTTTTAGGTTAAAATTTTTTTTTCCAATCTACGTATATCAATTAAATCGCAAGTCAGTCGGTCGATGCAGCTACTATCACTGTTTCTTCTATCAGTGTGATAAAAGTCGAGTTCAAACGAGTGACGTATCTTCCGTCGAGCCAAGTTCGCGCAATCGGAAATAATATTTGAATCTCGAAATAGAAATTCTATTATGGCCTCTTACTTCTCCCTGCCTACCCAAGGAACAAGCATGACGCGTATACGCGATCGGTCTTAAGGGAGCCAAGAGCAATAAACATCCCCAAGGAACGTCAAGGGAATTCTCATTAATTTCTATCCGTTAGCAACACCAAGATAAGCCGAAATCTTAGTTCTCTTTAAAAGAGAAAAGAAAAAGAAAAAAGTTATTATTCAATCCGACGTAATTTTAGTTAAACGCGACATCTGCCGTACCATTCACGTTAACGTTACACTATACCTATACATCGTATTATATAGTCATAAGACGTCTGTCCTTTATCGAAACTCCTGTAAATAACAGGATCCACCGTTTCCGCTTAATTCGTATTCGAAGCCACAATATCACATTAAGTCGTCGGTGATATACACAGAAGCGTTCAAAGGATCCGCCATTTTTATTTCGTATCCACCTTAAAATTACCTTCGGCATCTGTTCAGTTCCCTTGGCGTGTCCTTTTTATTATTTTTATCGTCCGTATCGTTCGTATATACTTTTACATGCACCGGTACTCTATTACGTCAATGGGGAAAATAATCCAACCATTGTCGTGGCCGAACCGGTTTTTTTACCCAGAACTCTTAGAAAATTCATTCGTAGCGTCACGCGAGCCTTATGCACGAAATCGAGCTGCTTTTTTTTTTAATTTTTTCTATTTCACAAAAATTACGAAAATCTATTCATACGTTATCGTGGTTTTCCGAACTTGAAAATTCGATACTGTCGCTAATGCGACAGAGGCAAGAAATTATTTAACACCTTTCAACTTACGTTCAATGTACTTTTCTGTATGCGCTGGGATTTAACGTTGACGATATATTTTTTTATGGGGAATCGCATTGTTAGCCATGTATACATGTATATACTGTTATATATGTATACCATGTAAATGGTATACTGCTACCTCGAGCGGAACTAATGGATCCATTCCGAAGGGCCTTGTCTGTGCGTCTGTCTAGGCTTATCTGGGTTCTTGGAATATGACAGGAATTCATCGAATGCCAAGCATAGTTGTTTGTCTGAACAGAGGAAAGAGGTGTTGGTGGGTGGGGTGGGGGTGGGGGGGGGGGCAGAGTATAGACGTTATAGAACGTCAGGTTCAGGTTCATTGTTCGAATCGTTATATTGGCAGAGTATAATACGAATGGTATGCCATATGATGTATACAGGGTGTCGATTCGAAATGAAATTTTCATTATCACAAAATATTCTCGCCCACTTGATTTTATTATGCTGTGTTTTGCGCGCGGGCGTTGGGGGATTGTGCTACGGCACTGACGACTGCTACTTATTTTAAAATTCTTTATTAATAATTTTTTTTTTTTTATATGAAATCTTTTCACATTCATGATATACGCTTAATTAAGATTTTTGGTCCAGCGTCTTGGCTGCTGCGCTCGGAATATCATTTCTTTGCAAGATGCGTTATACATCTTGCCGTGCATTTTTGTTTTCTTTTTTTTTAATTAAAAACTAAGTCACGGCTTCTGCTCGACGTATTGTGCTGGATGCTGGATATAAATCGTCAAGGTCCACTGAAATTTAATTGGCTCGTAAAATTCGTCCGGTTGGCTCGCCCGAGCGAGATTAGACGCTGCGGCTTTTACACCGAGTGGGTAAGGACGGTGGGAGATATATATATTTTTTTTCTTTATTATTAAGACAAAATGCACGGTAAATTGCGTTATATTGTCATTCATCGCGGTTAGTTTATATAGGGCGGATTAAGAATAGCGAATTAAGAATGGCAAAGGGTCTTAGCTGCAGGCTGTATTGTTTGAGAGAAAATTTAAGCGTGCCTCGTATCCGATTTAATGGGGAATTATAATTTTTCGTTTCCTTTTCGTACTTTATCGTTCTCACGGCTAAATACGACACGCTAGTTATCGGAGGATCAGTCACGGCTTTAGAATATGGACCGCTAACTCTATCTAATGGTTATCTTCGGTATCCGGTATAACGAGTGGTGGAGCCTGACCTAACCTAATCTGTTGCCACACGATAACCCTGAACTATTTAATAACTGGAATCTGGCGTAGAATGTTGAGCAAGTTTAATAGGAATGTGATAACGGCAAACAGTGTACAGGCTTGTATAACAATTAATTTAATTCATTAGGTAGGTCTAACGTTTGGGTTAATTGATATTTGTTAATTAGTTACCTTCGATACGGTATTAAAAAAAACTTTTGAGGTATCGAAGAAATTTTGCATGTATACGTGGGTATTTTTTTGAATATTTAAAAAAATTTTCGATACACCGTTGAAATGATATTGATATTTTTTTTTTCATTTAACTAATGATATTGATATATTTTTGAAAAAAAAAAAAAAAAAATTGCTTGACATCGATCCTTTTGTCTTTTATGTCTTTTTCAGCTTTTATCTCTCTCCCTCCCTCTCTCTTCTAGTCTATCGATTTATCTGTGTCCAATTACGGGAGCCAAGCGCTCGGTATCCTCCCTATGTATCTCAATACCATCGCGGCAGCCATCTCGATAAGTTCATGGCGATCTCAATCCCTGAACAATTCCTCGTTACCTCAAGAGAGATTCGAGATTCTATGATCTCACGATAGCTCGACCGGATCGGATCGTAAGTGTAGCCAACTTCAGGGGCACCAAGGTAGTTACGTTAATTACTGACTGTAGGTACCTAATGACCTTTTCCGTGCGCTGGCTTAGTTAATAATTTGACACAGAAAGCCGCGTGTCTATGACAAGCGAGACGACGGCCTTTCGTGGATTTCGCGAACATTCCTAAAGGACTAAATTAATCGTCCGATCCCGTTCCGGGAATCAGCTGTATAAACTGAGCTGGGAATTAAGGAATTTCAATATAATCATAACAATGCGTGCCCAGACCGCCAAATCTATCCTTGGAATTTTCATGGAGCGTAGTGACGTATGACAGACAGAAACTTAAGGTCGATCGAAAATTGGACAATCAATCGACCTATAACGATGTCAGAAAAATAAACGAAAATCAAATCGGAAGTCTTCGTCTGTCCTCGGTAAGTCAGGATAATGGAAGGTTGTACTTTTTTTTTATTTGAAAAAAATATCGGACTTGCATCGTTAGTATGTATGGCTCAGTGAAGTAATTTTTTTTTTCCTAGGGAAGTCTAGGGATATTTTACGACCGATCCTCAGACTACTACTTGTTATCCTTTGTCAGGTCTCTGTTTTCTCTGTGCCATAGGGTTCCCCTAAAAAAATTCCTGGACCCAAGTGTCTTCTTGTATCGTCGCGAATTAAGGCAAGGTTAAATTTTGTTTATCCTGGGTTAGCTCCTGGCAGTTCAGAAATGTATCTGCCTCGCGACGGGACTCCAGATTGTATTATTACTTAAGCCGAGTTCATAAGCCTCAAGCTAACCTTCAGTGCCCGCCCGTCCGTCGTCTGCCTACCTGGGAAGGGTCGGTAGACATAACTTGCTGTACAAAAAAGTGAACTGGATGATCGCGTGAAACCGGCCAAGTAGTATTATACATATATAGGCGTTATAGGCTAGACGGAGCTCCGTTCTCACTAAAACTTCATACTGAAGTTAGCCTAATCTGCTAAGCAAACTTCAGGGTCGTTCTTTGTCATCTTGAAGGCGTAACGAAACTCTTGCTTTAAATGGCCAAAGTAGACCGAGTAAGACGTCAGTGGTGTTTAATGTCGCACGTAACTGTCGTCGACAAAGTATAAATTTAATTGATTTATAAATATGGAAAAATTAAAAAAAAATTTATTTTCTCAAAAATCCTTGCTCCAAAGAATATATCTTGATTTTTTTCCCCCGGAATTAAAAAAATAAGAATTTTACAAGGATAACCTTCGGGTTAAATGGCCTTCGTCGGCCGAACAATACAACCGGCTATTATCGATCGATTGATTCCAATTGCTCGATCCACGGTTTACTGAATCGATCGTTGATGCGAAAACTACCGGTTACCAAAATTGTCGGTTTTTTTTTTTCTCTTGCAAAGTCGATCGACGGAATTTCCTTGGCAATCAAACGTTTTTCCTGTCTCTGAGTACTGGTGGGTGGGAAATTCGCGAAGGACGGGGGATATCGATTTGCGATAATTTACCATTCGTTTCGCTATGCACCTTATGCATAGGGGTACTTGAGAAAGAAAATTTCTTTGGGAATATTATATTGGTGTTATCGATTTTTGCCGATATCGATATACATAACGATGACTGAATGTCATTATTCGGGCTTGATAATCGGATTATGAAGTCAACGTAGGAATCAATTTCTTGAATTGCAATATCGACATTACAAGTTTCGTACTTCGGATTATGCTAAGCAGATCTTACCGATTCCAAGGGTATAGCGATTTGCATAATCGAAGAAAAAGGAAAGGCGCGAGCCGAACCACGAGTTAATGCTGTCAAGTTTATTTGCGGAAAACTTCAGACTGTAGGAGACAGTGCTACCCCTTACCTTCTACCCACTGAATATAGCTACAGAAATCGATCCAATGCAAAAAATTTTCAATTTTGAAATTTAACACTAAACTTACCATCGATCGGTCATTTGACCGTTTTAAAACCAAAAATACACGTATCAAAAATTTTCGGTACGTTTAATGTTAATCGTCCCATAAGACGCAAAAAAATAGGGTGGGATAAAAAAGATATCAAAAAAATCTCTTATCACCCATTACATCGAATCCTCTAGGGGAAAGTTTCATTTTCATTCATTTCCGATTTGAAATTTATACCGATTATTTTTATTTTTATGAAAAATCGGAACAAGCTCGATCATTTTTTTTTTCCAATTGTATTGCGCATTAAGGACTGAGATATTTCACTCTTTCGCAAAATTACTCTGGATGCTGTCGATCGGCCAATTACGAAAGATTTTTTTTCATCCCCGAAAATAAATTTCAAATTCGACGTCTCATTATCCGTCGCCGATAAATAACGCGCCTTGCTTCGCGTGGGCGAATCTCTCCCTCTGCAATTTTCCCTTATTTCATTCTAAAGCCGCAAATTCATAACGCGACCGCAAATAATCTGCGCGATCCCCGTTCTTAGCCCCGGGCCATTTCATACCGAGCTCTTAATCGCTTTATTCTAGTCGCTATGGTTTTATCGCAACGGGCGACCGTCGCGCTCACGTTGGGAGTAGGTTGGAAAAATTTTGAAAAAAATTTTTCCAAAAAAAATTGTGATTTTTTTTTCTAAATACTATATTAATTTATTATCGACATGTGTTTGCTTTATATTCATTTTTTGTGTACATTCGAAAAATCATTCTTATTCCTCTTTCACTAGATGGCGACACTGTCCTTTTCTTTTAATACTTATGGGATATCGGGTTTCCTTTATCTGGGATATGCAGACGTCACGCTTTGAATCCCTTAACCAAACCGGAAGTCAGATAAGTACGGAAGGACTTGACAGAGTGGTACGTCGCGACGGTCGACGTTCAAGCTTTACGTAGACATGGAAAATCACCTTGTGACAAATTGTACCAACCAAATCCCACACGACGCGAGTAATTCAGACGTGCAAATATAATCGTGGATCTTTAATGGACTCTGCGAAATTTTCGTGAAAATTTCTTCGCCATTCTTCCCGCGCGTTATCCCATGCTGGTACAAATTTCAATCTATTCCAGTGAGTATCGTTGTCCTTTAAACAGTGACAGAAGCGAACAGAAAGACGTCACAATAAAAAAGAAAAGCGCGGAAGTCAAAGAGCCAAAACCAAACGAAGAGAGTGAAAATTATTTGGTTTCGCAGAAAAAAATATGGCGACTGGCCAAACTCCACGTCGAACGTCACTTTTAACGTCTTCTCGTAAAAATCGACCAGCTAACCAATAAACATTTTCGTGTTTCACTGCTAAACGGGACTTTACGTACTTTATCCTTTACTTCCCAGCAATCAGTTCTTTTTCTTCGGTCTCACGTTACACAGGCATAACGGACTTTGACGTTTGCCAGCTTTACTGCGGACAGTTGGAATTTTCAAAGATATCGATGGGTATCGACGATTGCGCGAAAGTACCTGTTACTCGTGACAGATTTTAAATTCTGTCTATAGTCTGGTTTGACATTTTTTTTTTTTTTTCACCATTTCCTCGTTAGGTTCTACCCAACAATTTCCCTTTTACCACGAATTACATATGCAAATCGTATTCAATGCTGAGCACAGTAATCCACGCAGGCAATGCACTCTGCGCTGCAACGCTTCGTGGACACGCAAATGCGTGTGGGACGCGCCTAGACTGTTTATCATGTCTCCTACTATACCGGCCAATTATACACCATTATTTCGTACAATGTCTACAAGCCGTTACAGAGATGCCTAATCTACGCTTTTAAAAAGTCATCGACGCTCGAGGATATTATCTATTGACCATCGTGCTCTAAATCTATTTCCGGTCTACTTTTGTCATCTCGAAATTTATTATTTTTCACTTTTATTTTACTCAATCCAACGATAACTTGGGTTCGGTTTGTTTCTTATGCTTCGTCGATATTAGAGAGACAGAATTCAAAAATCCCGCCATTCGCATTCATTCGTTAAATATTTCAATCAATAGGATGCCTGCCTACGTTTCCTTATTAAGATACGTGAAGAAATATTGGATTTTTCTTGATTAACTCTCTCTCCTTCTCTCTCTATTCTCTCATTTCAAAGGGCAACGTCTTCACGAACTCGTAATGAAATATCCTCGTAATTTTATGCAACATTCTCCAGCCCACAGACGAGTCGTAAACTCCGTGATAATAAAGTAACTGAAAAAAGGGCCTGGCGGACGCGAGTCAAGCGCGACCCGTCGAGGGCTCAGGAAATCGTCGCTATGTAAACTGTTGGTGATTTGGACCTTGGATAAATTTTTCAAATTTTTCATATTTTGGAAAAAAAATTTCAAATTTCAGAACATGTCGCATTTTTTTTATATATCACACATGTATATATATATATATATATAGTATACTGGTGATAATTTTGTACGGTAGATCTTTCACTCGTTCAATGGACTTTCGATACTCGGACCGGATGTTGCAACTTGGATTTCAATTAGATAAAGGTGTAATACGGTATTTTCATCCGGGAAGTTTATTATCGCTTAAACTATTTTCTCCGTGATCGAGTGCTCATTAAGTGCCGTTATATTGCTTGTAAATACCGGTCTGAATTACACGCTGATAGTCCATTTAACTCGAGGCTATCTACTCGCGCGGTAAACTTACCGTCATTTTTATTCATTGTCACGTCACATAATGATTCATTGAAACGGGTTTGTCCGGTGATAAAATACTGGCTGTGTGAACTCCGAGTAATCATTGGCAGCTCGTGTACGAGTTTACTTGAATTTTCTCTTTCGTTGAGAAAAATGTGCCATTTGTCGGACAGTGGCGTATGTAGTTATACAGCGAGGACAAAAATCTGATCGCTGTAGAATGAAAAGCCGATCGAGTCCTGCGCCCGCATTTTCCCTCGGAATCTGATCAGGATTCGGGTTAAAAAATCGTAGCCGACGAGAACCAAGAGAAAAGAGACGTCGTGGACGACAGAAATAACTGTATGAAATTTTCACGCGAAAATGTTCGCCATCGCTGTTCTATCTTCGGACGATATTAACGTGCATAATTTAAGAGTATCCGGAGGTGCAGACTAGATCGATAGATAGTTTAACATGGCGGATAAGGTAGGGTCAGTGACCTCAGCCGATAGGACGAAAAACGTTTTTCCTTAAATAATGAAAAAAAAAATTTTATTCGTACGATATACAACGCGGCGAACAATTTATACCGTGGATAATCGCTCGGCGAATGATGCATGTGGGTAATTTTGTATATTTTGAAGAAAAAAAAAAGATCAACGTACTCGACATTTTTCAGAAACACGGTATACATAAATGTTGCCGACATAGCGCACCTGCGCCATATCGTGACCGACCAATCGATTTACGCGAATAGAATTTTCTGCCTCGCGCAGGAAACCGTGTTGTTCTTGCTAAGTGTAAACTAACAGGCAAAAGTGTTTTTTGGGTCGGCGACATGCGCCGCCATGTTTATGGCTATTGGATGCTCCTCTTATCTTTACATATTCACGTTGCCACATTGCGCAAGTCTATAGTCGGGCTGCGACATAAGTTTCACTTTGAAGGGACTTATTTACGTTTCGATTCGTAAGGAGGTGACCCCCGATAGTGGAACTGATGTCGCGCTTCGATTGTAACTTTGTCAACGGTGGCTGAAATGTGGTTTTGGGGTAAATTCGTGATTATAATTGAAAATATACCAAGAGTCTTTATTAGCGTCAACTTTATTGGCGCTTGATAAGATTATCTGTATGAGTTACGTATCGGATGCGATACACACTGTTACCATGGTAACATAATATTATACGTATATTTCGCCAGGTTTAGTTGACCACCTGAAGTTAGCGCCCGTTCACTGGATTTCTTTCAGTTCTAGTGGAATCACCTTCAGGTAGTACACGTAGTACGAAGTAATACTGTATACTGTCAATGCTTGAGAATATATACGTAATACATGTATTTATGCTGTCTATTCGGAATCGAAGATAAATCTATTTCTCGTAGAGACATCGGTCGAGTTCTCGAGGGAATCCGAGTGGAGTATCTTCGAGACAGTTTTCATGTGAACTGCGCGCATGAGAGGCTCTCGAGTGGGAACAAGCTTTTACGTTATCGGAGCTTAAAATCACGAGGATGCATAATTATTAGTCGAAATTTTTATGTTTAGATACTGGCTAAGTATCTTCTTCTCTACTGGCTCTTTATCTGTATTCTCATCTCTGGCTCTAAGGTCTTGTGTGTTATTATAATCTGCATCTGCATTCAGAATTTATTTTACTTAAGATATATATGCGTGTACGTATTGATTCTGCAGATTTTGGAATTCATCCAAATTCACGCACGGCAAACGTATGTACGTCGTCAGGACTATATCAGGATTCCTGTGATCTCTGTGTGCCTGACGACGCGAAATATTTTCTTTAACGAACATTGTTTTTCGAGATAAATCTCTAAACGTCGGTCTTCGTAACGAAAGTGAAAATACCGTATGACCGTGTTTACATTCCTGTGATAAATCTGTACCGAAGCCTCGAACACTCTCGCGGAACAAGTTGTGAATGACGTTCGAGGGTTTCCATGGTAACGCCGGATGATCTTGGCAGGTGTGATTCGCAAAGGACAAAGAGATATCGTGGTCCACGGACTAAAGGGAAAATTCTATGCGTGAAATAATACGAGAGATGAACTCAAGATGGTGGCTGTAAGATCGGAAGGAGACCGGGGGAGGGGGATAATTGAGAAGGGATGCAATGAGCAGGTAGCAGCAGATGTTACTCGGCAGATCACGCGACAGCTGTTCGGTTCAGGGATGCTGGGCCCGTCTTAGAATTCAGCTTTTTTTTTTTCATACCGTGATGCTGTAGTTTTGGTCCAGCGATCCTCATTTCTTCAGATGTTAACTAAAACGATAGTGTCTTTCAGAGATTTATCGTAGATGGGATACAGCGGAAATAAATCGTATCGTGCAGCATCCCATTGTTAATCATGGACCAAGTGGATGACGTCATGACCAACGTGATTTTTCTGTCGAGGTTCAAATAAATTTTCTCGATAAACGGATAACCACTGGTTCTTTCACTGTGCCTATGTGTATATGGAAATGGTCCAGCCCAGCATCCCTCATTGGAGCCACGCGACACGCGTGCCAGATATTTCCTCAGCGGGCGGAAGCCACCCTCGTTCTCTACTTTTCATCTTGCCGTTTCTCTCTCGACCCTCAACCTCCTCGACAGATGCATCACGATTCGACCACTTGGCAGCTGCTGCTGCTTTACTAGCCGAGCACATTGAAACTACTAGCGTACACCGTATGTGGAGTTATGACGTTTCGGGATGTACGTGTGTGTACATACATATATACATATGCGAATAGAAAATATTAGATTATTATATTTCCAATATATTCACCAAACTCCGAGTATTACTTTATCCCTGTAGTTTCGATAAAGATATAATAGATGGTCCACGTATCAATGGTGTCAATAACAGTCAGATAACAATGCGTTATCGTATACGTAGAAAAATCATATTCGCAGCTCCAACTACGTAGGCTTGTTCACGCATAATTTTTATGTACAAATTTTACATACTGGCTGATAAATCTGAAAATTTTTTGGTAATTTTTACCCTAAAAAAAAAAAATAAGTCAACTCGACTAGTGTTTACCTATTTTTGTCGTTTTTATGAATTTTACCCGAGGAACCAGTGGTACCAATTTTTATATCAAGACCATTCAAGTGTATGTAAAATGCAAAGAGAAATGATATTTTTAGTATTTACATTGCCATTTCCGCTTTCTTAATTAGTACGTCTTTGCCAGTCTAATTGGCTTATCAGCAGCGTGGAACTTGCTTGCAAGTTATTCGCCTGTCAGTGGGCTGGGCAGATGTTAGGAAAGTAACTTGACACCAAAACTCCGTCCAGTAACATCTGCTTCTTGTAGTAGAAAAGAAAAGCACGACTTCCGGTATTTTACTGATCATCTACGTGCAGTGAGTGGTGCATAAGTCTCAATAAGAAATCTGTCTAATCAGAAACTCATTGAATTATCGTTATCGACCGCGAACACGTGTCAATGAGCGAACGTGATCGATGTGTGACATTTGTATTGGAATGCATTTGAAAATTATTGGAAATCAATTAAAATAGTGAATCAATCTCGTAATCCGATTTGAGGATCAGGGACTCGAGTGTAACGTGCGCTTGCTGACGTCACGCACGGTTTTGACTGACGTCACGAAATTTTCTCGTTGACGAGCGAGATACACGCAAAAAAGAAAATTGGCGAAGGCCAAAAAAACGCGATGGATTAACGAAAAATTGGCGACTCGAACGATTGATCAGGAAATTAGAAATTTTTTTAAGTAATTCGATCCTTAGTTGATATTCCTGTCGAAAAATTGTCAAACGTTTTCAGGTTATCCGATGGAGAAATAACGAAGAAAATTGACGATCCTGATGAAAATCTGTGCTTTTCGAAAAATTCCTATATCTCACGGAGCTATTGAGTTTTCGTACAATCTCCCTAGGGATATTTGCTAGGGGATTTCGGATAAGGTAAACATCCCTAAATCTCTTGCCGTGGATCATCGAGCAGGATAAATCTCCTCCGTAAGCACGAACGTGAGCAGCACTTTCATTTTATCCGACGTGTCTTTTACGTAGGCTGGAAGACATCTTGAGGATTTATTTTTGTAAAAAAAAAAATTTTACGTTAGTTCCACTTATTTAATCCCCATTCGGCGATTCGATTAAAATTTACATATGCATATAATTGTTTTATTAAATTCTTCGGTACACGAATAATTTTATATTCAATTATTCGCAAGGTACACTCCATTAGAGATGCTGTGCAAAGTTATTAACGAGTCAGTTGTATTATGCAAAGAAATTTTATACATATATAAAATCGACTTCCGGTCTGACGCGTGCCAGTATCGTGTCTCGTTCTTCGTATTCTAGGTAAAATATGAATCGAATGAATATTCTAAGAAAATTATATATTCTCTTACCTAACGCAGCTATAGCAATCGTCTCCTGTATAGTTCATAGCAATCGGCT